>OMPJ01021555.1:0-31867 GCA_900312935.1 Carapus acus
AGGAGACAATATTTTCCGTATTCGGAACTTTGATGAAAATATAGAGAGCAACTATAACATTTCTGATGAAATGTTGATGACTGCCAGACATGCAATGTTGCTCCTTCCCCTTCCCTCCTCTAGCTTAGCCTCACGTTGGCCTAACACATTCCAAAAAGGAAGCAGTCGAAAAAAGTCAACAAAAACCCAAGCTGAGAAATTTGAAGGGGTGATGAAAATGCAGACATCCCTAATTACAGCGGCCACAGTCTCGAAATTTGAGCATTATGCAGGTTTCACCAACAGCCATCGCATTGGGTTGGGTACAACACCAACGGCGTGTGCTTGGAAATAAATTTCCTCCGTTCTGAGCTCAAGTACGTCACAAATGTAGAAGTTACTCGCTGTTGGAAACACAAGTCGTTTCTGTCCAATTTTTCTCAGTTATTCGTGCGTCGTGTCACCATAGTAACTCGGAGCGCAGAGAAATGTCAAGGCACACCTCATTGGACTGAGAAAATTGTTTTGAAGTAACTTTCCTGGGCAAGTGTCAAACTGTGTGGAACAAGATAAGGTACTTGGCGAATGCACAAAAATCGGACACCAATATACACAATGACTTTGTGACATTTACTGTATAGAATTTCAAATACCAGCATTATCTTCACTCCTAAAAATATTCTAGGATAAAATATAGCAGATCTAATGTGTGATGCCGTCTGTGTGTCTTACCTGCATTCTGTAGGCTGAAGTCCAAGGAGGTAGAGTTCCTCACGGTGCAGCTATAGAGGCCGAAGTCATTCTGCTCTATGGGGTCAATCAGCAGCAGACTGCTCACCACCATCTGTCCTGCACGCAAAGACCTGAAACAGACACAAAAAAGTAAACCACAACTGCCTGGTTAAGAAAATCTCCCTGATAAAATTAGCTCACCAAGATGTCGTGTTGAGCGAGACGTGGGAACTGTTGGCGAGCGGCTTTCCATCTTTGCTCCAGCGCAGCGTGGTGTCACATCGCGGCTCGCTGGTGTCCGTGGGGAGCAAAGCAGTGCAGTTCAGCCTGGCCTGGGCGCCTATACTCCCCAAAACCTCCTGCAGGTCTCCGCTGGGTATATATTCTGGGGCTTTGGAGCACTGGGACTCTGTGTGCGAGACATGCCGCGGTTACCCGGGGACAAAGCCGGCCTTCAGAGGCACTGAGACAAAACGCCTCTCTGCAGGTGAAGCCAATTTCACCTCCGCCTTTCACCCCATACCAGTTTCCCGAAGGAAGGGAATAAACAAAAGCCTAGTGTGAGATCCACCTGGAGGAGCCTGGACACAATGACGGGTTTGCAAGTGTCTTCATTACACTCACATGGTGATTTATATGGAGGCGGCAGGTAGATATTACGTGCGCTCACCCTTAACTTTAAGACGCACTGTGAAGGAGGACGTCTCATTGCCAGAGTCCACACATGTGTAATTCCCTTGGTGCTCTAAGCTGAGGGAGGGGAACTCCATGAAACCCCGTCCGTCCTGGGAACTGGAAGAAGGCCCAGCTAGCACCACGCAGTCCTTAAACCACGTGACTGGCAGCCTCACGGGGTCCAGGGGGCAATACAGCCGATGCGGACGGTCCTGTCCCACATACAGGACCTGATCCTGAAGCCGCCCCTCATCCACGCAGCTCTGAGCTACAAACAAGGAGAAACGGAGAGACAGATAAAGAGAGAGGACAATGGCCTCAGTTGGTGGCCAATATTTGCTTTGCGGCTAGCTACGCCCAAAGATTTGCTTTGCATCTGAAGTCAGACACGCCTAAGCTGACAAAATATGGAATTACCCCTTGACGGTGCCTGACAAAATAAAAAAAAACACTGGAACCACTGTAAAACAGACAAACATTTGCATTTATGGTTTAAAATAAACTTTGGATGGCAAGGGGAGGAATGTGTATGACAGGCTGTGTGGCAAAGTATTTATTGCATGTTTAACACTGAGTATGGATTGAATTGAAAATGAATATTCTTTGTAGGATTTTCTAGCTTGTAGCATTTTCTGACTGCGTCCTCATAGTGCTGGATTGTCATGGATGGTGCAGGTGTTTCTAACAAAGTAGCCAGTGTGCAGCGGAGCGACCCCCCAGCATCTCGTGTCTGGTGAGTGCAACGAAGCACGAGCGGGGGGTCACGACAAAGGTGAATCTGTTTACTCCGTCACTCCGGCAGATGGGCTTTATGCTGACTCCTGCCAAAAAAAGACTGAATCTGCCTCCGTCATACATTTTCCGTTGCCTCTCACGCACACGGAAAATTCTATCGGGACTCCTTCAGGGACCTGCTTTGTCCTTGCTCAAGGTTTCCACTCTTCCTCCTCTTTGAAGGCAGACACAGTGAAACTGCCCCTAGCTATGGCATTGCAAATAAACACAACCAAATTCCCGAGACCCTCCCTCAACCACAATAGATGTAGGGAGAAAATTTGAAGAATTCTTATTGTCTGCTAAACTGCACTGCATTCCAGACATTTCATAGGTGTTGATGCCATGAAGACCACTGATGTGGTTTTATCAGCTTCCATGCCGTGCGACAATGAAATTGTCACAAACAATTGTATTTCATTTTGAGAATAGGGTTAGAGTGAATTATATGCGAGATCTCTATGATGTTTTTGTGTTTTTAAAAATCATCAATCACAGACAAGGTAAACATGCAATTAGGCGTTAAAAATGCAAATATCCTCAGATTATGAGGACCACTAATTACCAGTACTGGTATCTTCTCACCAAATTACTCAATATTGACGGGTCTATAGAACTCATTTGATATTTGAAGAGTCAACTCACCTTCACCACCGATAAATGAAAGTAACATTTGTGGTAGGAGCGGTCAAGGATGATAAAGATTAATGTCTTATTTTGATCCTATGGACCTGTTTGGCATGTCACGCATGCGCACATCGGCACGGCTATTACCGCAACCAGGACAAACCTGTACAGCAACGCGCCGCTCGGTCCTGTGTCAGATCGGAGCTCCATTTTGGACCATTTTCTGTTATTACTACCTTTGTTTAAACTACACAAGTTCAAACAGCAGGTCACTGAGCAGCAGGTTCAAAGTCCACCACGGCCATCGTGTTGCCGGGCAACAGCATGTGACCTGGACAGATACGGCGACCCAAACAAACTGATGGCCTGGTTATTGACACTTTATATCCCGTAAAACTCAGGGCCAAAACAAAGCTTCGAAAAGGTTCACGGTAAAACGTCGCATACATTTACTGAGTACTAGCTTGACAGTCACTTTGGGTCTACCACAAGTTTAAAGACACCATAACAAACCTCAATAAAGTGATATATGCTCACCGAGAGTTCTGTCACATAACAGCGGCCACAGCAGTGTGACGGTGACTAGCAACCGGGCCATCGGCCGCGGTGTCTTTCTTCCTGCGTCGCTCGATCACCAGTAAACCGAAGTTGTCTTTTTTCTTTCAGCGGCGATCACATCATTCCATCTTGTGATCTTGTCTCAGCTCCGACCAGCTGCGGTGACGACAAGGACGTCTGAGTTCACGCTTGACCGACGCACCTGCAGGAGCCGAGTGCCCCGCAGGAGCCCAGTGCCCTGCTGATTGGCTGCCTGCGGTCACATGACGACGGTCACCGGCACTCACCTGGATCTACAGTACGTGTATGTGTACATGCGCATATCTTTGTGTATATATCCAAATACTTTTTATACAACGTTTTCAGATCATTTGTGGAGGTTGCTGATTTATTTAACTCGTTGAATTTCTTGTATTTTATCATCCACTTGGACTATCCTGCTACTACTGTAGTCCTGAACTGTATGTAACAGGATGAATTTGGATAGTGACTCAACACCCCATCTACAGATATGACATAAGCACCAGCAAAATGTTTTTTTATTGGTAAATATGTTCAGAAGGACAAAATATTCCCTCTTTTGTCAAATATTATAAAACAGAATGTAGAACATTTTTGTGTCCGACACACCAGCTGTAGATTCTGTGTGAATTACAAACATCGTCATCACCATCATTTTCATCACAGCGTCACTGACCATGTAAGGCAATATGTCAATACATAAGGTTTCACAATTAAATACTATAAATTACATATTTCATTTAAGAAACACAAATAGTCGGAGTCACAGTCCAGCACTTCAACAGAAAGCGACCAGTGCAATTAAATAGAAATAAGAGAATTACAAGCAAGTATCGGTAAGTATAAGAACATGGATATATTCACAAAGGCTGTACCGTAAACTGTCAGAGAAAAGTGTCGGCCTCCTCAGGATCCATCTCACAGCCGAACGCTCGGGCCTGACAGCTCACAGGACGGTGGAGACTCAGAGCTCCACCGTCTACAGAGTGCTGACCGAATGCTTTAATGTGGATTCACACAGGGGTACATTCTCCGTTCCCCAAAGCTGCTGACCCTGCTTTGTTTTACCAGAAGATTGAGCGAACCTCCGAATACGTTCAGGCTTCAAATGATCTACAGGGGTTAAAAACAAATAATGTATTGATAGCATGCTCGTAAGTGTTGATGCACATTCAGGAGGGCAGTAAACTCTGCAACATTAAGATAACATCCCCAGTTTTTGTGACACATCTAATAAAAGACGGTCTATATGCAGCTGGGTCCCTTTTTTGCTTTGTTGCAAGTGAAACTGCGACTGAAATTTAATGCTTCCTCTACTAAAGAAAAGTCAACATGTGAAACCAACTGAAAAAATGTTCCTGCACCCACCTCAGCTCCTCTTTTAATCGGTCCAGTTTATCAAACAGTCTGTCATTCTTCACTTGCATGGGGGCGCTCGGCACAAACCAGGCGGTTATGAATTTGCAAACGACGACCACGTGCTGAAAGCGCAGATTACATAAACTGATGAATATCAGCAAACTGCCAAAAAAAAACCAAACAACCCAATCCCACCCGACAAATGTCTTACCTCGAAAAGGATGACAAACGCAAAGCGCACAGCCAGGATGAGCCAGTACTGTGGGGTCAGGCTGTAGTCCTCGTTGCTCCTGTAATCTCTGTAGCTGTGAGAGGGAAAACATAAAGAACCACAGCATGTGCTAGCATCATTTCTCCAAACAGGTGTCCTCACTGCTTGGCAGACATCAGCTTGCACTGTAAGCGGTATTTATACGGCACTACAACAACAACACTGATGCCACACTTGCGAGATAATTCCAGGATACCGAGGGAAAAGTGGTTGACACAGGCTGTTGACGTACTTCCCGCTATGTTATCATGCACTGATCATATGTTCTGTATTTCTTCTGTTGCACGACTGAGCTAACGTGCTGCAGCTAAGTTCCTAAAATTCTTTGAAACAGCTCCAACCTGCAGGATGAGACATTCATCCCACTTTTGGTCACCATCTGTTTGGGTGAAAACTCATTCCAGCTCCCCTCGTCACCCACTTGTGCGGTGGACAGAGTGTTTTGGATGTAGCCCACCATACAGCTTTGAAAACAAAATTGAGAGACAAAGAGAGAGAAACCGTGAGGTTAGATGCGTCTCAACTGAAACATAACAAATCTTCATATGCAGGTTGGGCTCACTCCGTGTTCGTAACTGTGCCGTTAGCACATGGTCCATAATAGTAATGATACACAAGCCGTGGGATGAAGTCAGACGACACGCCAATGACCAGTCCATTGGCGATGACGGCTATGACGCCGATGGCCTCCAGCACGTCGATCCACACGCCTGTGGGGAGAGGAGTGGCACTATCAGGTGTATTCGTGACTGAAGCTCTGGAGATGAGCTGTGACGATGATGCTCACCGATGTCGTTTGTTTTTTTGGGAACCAATCTCCTCTCAAGGGTGACCATCTTGATTGCATCGAGGCGTATCTCGATGACGTTGTTAATGAGCGCTAGCAGCGGAGCCAGAGGGAAAGCTGCCACGAAAATTGTCGTGAAGCTAAACTGGATCACTGTGGAGAGGGGCAAAAGTGAGAAATCCGGTTTCCTAGCTTGTGTTCTTTGGAAGATATTCTGGCCGATACGTACCCATCTCCAGAAATTCGTCGAAGAGGCTGAAGGAGTCGACGTCGCTGAGACGGTAGTTACTCAGCCAGTCTCGAAGCTTGCAGTTGTCGCAGAGCTCGGCGTCGCCCTCTGTGTCATCTTTCAGGTAGCAGTGGGCACACTTTCTCTGCAACTTCTTTGTTCTCCTCCTTTTCTGCCACGTGCAGAACCAGCTGGGGCAGAGAGGAGATGGCGATGTGCATTAGGTGCGATGTGCGTTGAGTTGAGGGAAAGATGGCCGATGAATCCGGCCCTGGGTTGAACACTTACGGGCCTGTGAACTCAAAGACGTTGCTAATGGTTTGTTTGAGTACCATTATAATGGCCATTTGGATGAAGAGGTCTGTGAGACAACCACTAGGGTGACACTGAGTAGAGATAAACAGGGTGATTTTTTTTAATGTCAGACACACTTGAAACCATTTTCGAGATTGGAATTGAAATCCTATATTGGATTTACTCACTTCCTCCAGCCTCCATTTCCCAGCAATGCGCACATAACCTCCAGGATGGCCATTTATCCTGACAATTGAGTTAGAAAAAATATACAACCCATGAGAGGGCAAAGTTAAATCCAATAAGTGAGGACTTCACTACACGGTTCACATATCTGTATGAATGACATTTCAAACAGGGATGCTGCAACGTGGTTTTAAACGGTGTGTAATTGAGAAGGCGTTGTTTGTCATCGTGCACTTGTGTGGGAACGTGAAATGGAGGTTAATGCACACACCAGCCAGGGTTCTGTTCCAAGAACGACACTTGTGGGTGATAACTCCTAATCTGGAGTATGCTTACCTCCCAAGAAAGAAGGCCACGTAGAAGAGAGAGGAGAAGTAGGTGAAGAACTGGAAAGTGAACATCTTAACGGTGAAACTTTTCTCTGTGGCAGCGAAGGATCGGGTCTCCTCTGTCACATAAGAAACACAACGCAGTGTGTCTGCAGTTCATCTATAGGTCTACAGAGGGCGCAATTTCATCGAGGGAGAGGCCCTGTGCCCTGTACCCTACCCTTTCACAGGGTGCAGATAGTGGTTTTGTCTATAGTTGTCCGCTGCAAGTGGACTCCGTTTTCGCTTAGTGTCGACTTCTTTTTACCATTATTTAGCTTCCACACCAGGACAACACCTGAGCAATATAAACATGGAAAGCTGTACATACCTATCTGACAGAGCTTCATGGCCACGATCCGGTTGATCTGTCAAGGTGGAGAATCAGTCAAAGTGACACAAAGACCAGGAGCAAATGTGTGAGCTGCTCTTTCTGTTTGCTTTCCTGTACCCGTGTCATGACAGTGATGATGATGTAATGAGCAAAGGCCCCCAGCATCATCACTCCGCTGTTAGACTGGGGGTTGAGGAACTTCCATGAATTTCCAGCCAGCAGTACTGCAGCCATGACCCTGAACACCACCAAGGCATGCGTAAGCCCAATGATCACCAGTATCTGGAAAGAATGTGCAGGGATTAAAATTCCCTCTGTGGAATTACATGAAGACAATAAAACAACAAGGGCAAAACACAGCTGAGTCGATTATCACCGACTTTTAACTGATGCACAGTCAAATAACGTACCATTATTGTGACGCAGATCAAGACCAGAGTGCTTCGCAGATAAGAGTGCTTGTGTTTTTTGGGTTTGCATTCTGTATTGTTCACAATTTCCAGGATCAGTTCCTCCTAAAGCGCAGCAGTATTCATGTACAACGAAATTTGAAGAATACAGTCATAAACCCAAGGTGCGGCACGTGTGTTGATAGAAAATGCAAAAACGTACCTCCTCCTCACACCAGTCAAACACTTTCCACTCACAAACATAGGAAGCTCGGTGTCTTTTCCAGAACTCTAAAAACAGTGTTGCTGCAGGAAAAAAAAGGATTTGAAGTTTTAATACACACATTGGGGCATTATTTTGTTGCCTGCTGATTTCTGTTATTTCCTGCTAACAACACACATCGTCCTAAAGTGGGTCAAGCAGGAATCCAGTAAATCAAATTAGACTCTACTCAGCTTGCGTTTGCATGGTTCACTGGAGGGTTCGACCTCATTGTCCTTATCCAAGGACAATTGAGGATAAGGACATTGAGGTCCTTCCCCTATATAAATACTACATCCTATATAAATACAACTGCTCACTGACAAACAGTCAGCAGTAGTATTTCCTTGCGTGAACTGTTTGAATTAAAGGTCATAAATGAACTGATTGACACTAGGGATGTCCGATATTTTTGCCGATATCCGATATGCCGATATTGTCCAACTCTCAATTTACCGATACCGATAACAGCCGATACCGATATGTGCGCCGGTAAACGCTTTAGGAGCGCATAGGCACTATTTCGGTGTAACGCAAGCATTATTTTATTTTTATCGGTTTTTATTTTATCGGTTTTAAAGCAAAACAATCTAATACCGATATTAAATTTTTATGCTAATATCTGGCCGATAATATCGGTGGGACGATATTATCGGACATCTCTACTTGACACTATTAAGTGCGTTGGTCGTCATTATAGTGAGTAGCTGTGTCATCAGCAGCGCAGTCCATTATTAGCATACTTTGGATGCCGATAGTTCCTGAAATGCTCCAAAAGTCATCACCACCTCAGGCTGCACATATTAAAAGAAAAAAAAACATGAGAAAAAGATTGTGGGTCGCAATGTAACTCACCCCACACTGCCATGAACATAGCGAAGAGCACAGTGCCGTTATTGTCAAACAGCAGACTGACCTGGAGGCAGAGCAAATCCCAGTGAGCACAGAGTTACACGGAATTCTCCAACATTCCACGGCAGCAGAGGCGCCATCTTACCTTGGCGTACGTGCAGGTGTCAGACAGCTGCCAAACATTGCAGTCGTCGTCACAAAGAGGACACATGACCGTGTCCGACTCGCACACCTCCTTTCTGTAACACAACAGAACACATTCAGCACCACGGAGTCTGACGTCCGTCCACATCGCCGTGTGTCTCGCTCTAGGGCAGCAGTGGCTCGGTCGGTATAGGGGACCTTGCCTCGGGTGGCCGGTTCAAGTCCCAGTGGCGACATAAGAGACTGGAGGTTGGACTGGTGGATGAACGGACTCCAGTTCGCCTCCTGATAAATACTGAGGTACACTTGAGCAAGGCACTTAACCCCAAACCAGCTCAGGGGCGCTTTCAGAATGGGTTGCCCCATCACTCTTGGAACACTTCCTTACTGCATGACATGGTGTGCATACTTCGTGTGTGTATTTGTAAGAGTGAAAACTAAGGTATGTAAATTCTCCTTCAGTGAATAAATTAAGTGTATCTTTCTTTCTTTGGTGTGGGGACTCACATGAGGGGTGAGGTGTTGAAGTAGGCCAGTCCGTACAGGAAGACGATGACCCCGATCAGAGCAGGCGGGAAAAGCAGGTAAGTGTACCAGCCCAGCCACAAGTAGTACAACGCAACCTTCTCACCGAAATAGTTCCTGAATCGCACACACAAACACACCCACGCACACACAAAACCACACACAAGTGCACCCACAAACAACCGCAACAGCTCCCATGAGTACAGATTCGATGCAAATCATTTACATGGTAAATCAAAACAATGGCTGGGGTGTGGGTGGTGGTTGACATTTGTCGTCGTGATGATAAGTGGACCTACTTCACACGTGGAATCCACAAATCTAGGAAACCAGCGTGCCACAATCACCACACGGATATAAGCAATTGTGAATAGCGCTTGTTACAGTGCTAACCTGACAGCAGTTATGGGTTGCCCTTGGAGACAGGCTGTCCAGCGTGCCCAGCTCTGCTTGAGCTCTCTCTGTTTCTTTTTCTGAAAGCACAAACGCAGGAAATCAAGGGAGCTTGCCAACATACAGCACAGCCGCTCAAAGACAAGGAAGAGGTATCAACGTTTTACTGCCAGAACAGCCAGAGGGAGTCGGGGCAGATTCGAAGAGTCTGAGAACACGGTCTGCATCTCGGGACATCATTCCAATTAAACACTCAGTTTAAATCTTTTTTTTTTCTTAATGGGCTTGGCAGTTGTCTGTGTATGAGATGCTTTACCCAGCATGCATACACACAGTGTCATTGACGCCAAACAATGTATGACTCAGAAGCTCGTATGACTCAAACTCACGTCGGATAGCATGCTCGTTGTTTTGGCAGTAATGTATTGTGTTGCGCGGCCATTGCCAAGTTTCGCATGAAAAATTTCCTCACAAGAAAAACACCTCAGTGACAGTGCGATGGGGATGTAGGACATAGCCACGTTTTGTTGACGCAGCATCAGCCCGTGGGGTGACAATGACAATAGAAACAGATTTAATAGCAGTCAATCAAACAGGGGTGTTTGAAAAGCTTTGACGTAGATCTGACACCAAATCTTCACTTCTTCAGAGATTGAGTTACACTTTGTTGCAGCTCACAATCGATGGATGGCTGGTATACACCGTGGCTTAAAATAGATAAGGTGAGGCAGCTAAGGGCAGGTTTGTGTTGTCTTTTTTTCACATGCTCTAAATTTACCTCATGCAAGCAGAACTTTGCCTCGAACACTTTTTTCTTCATGAGATCTCGCAGATCTTCTGTGGAAACGAACAGACATAAGCATGAGTGATGATAGACGTACGGGTGTCAGTCTTAATCTGCAAGCAATGAAGAGGAAATCTTCCCTCTTACCGCCTGACTTGATTGGGGTGTGATTCAAGATGAAGTGGACAATTCTGATCCTGAAGCAAAGACATCCGTCATCCATAGTTTTCCATCAATTTAAAAGCGCTGCTGCCACAACACGCGGCAATCATCTCAACACCACATCCCATTTACCTTGTGCTGAGGGGCACGATGTTCTGATCAGAGCTCCAGTTGCAAGCATCAGACACTTTGAGGAGGTATCTGTACCTCTCGAAAATTTCTTTAGGGGCCTGAATTCCGTAGAACACTAGATCTTCATCTATAATTTTCTACGATGAACAAAACAAAACAACAACAAAAAAATCCCAGATGGTATTAAGTGGTGAATGAAGTGAAAGCTTTGCACAATCACATCAAAGCAAATATTGACAAACGCTGACTAGGTGATGCAAATCATCCAGAGGGTTAATGTCAACTTACAGTAACTTTTAAATTCTTCTTTTTCAGCTCATCAATGAATTGTGCCTGCTTGCTCAAGGCCTCCCTGTTTTGCTCGTCGGGCATTTTGGCCACCAGGATGTAGTCGTATGACAGTGGCGTGTGCTGAGCATCAAAAATGAAATGCACAATTGTACATAGTCACGTCACAAGGCCCAAATATCACCCGTGTTATGAATTCAATGAAAACGTGAGGGTGCACATGGACCGTCCACAAGTCTTATTTTACCACTGGAGGAGGCGACGGTGGGTCGTTGCCGTTCTCTTTAACCACCCCCATGAATTCCAAAAGTTCAATACTGGGCTGGGGGACAAAATGGTCAGAAATATGAGCACAAACATAAACTGTGTATCGTTTGAAGAGCATATGAGTACAACACAGCGAGTTTATGACAAAACATGTCACTCGTGGGAAAACCATATAAACTGTGAGGTCATGATTGCTTCATTAATTAGAAATGAATATGATCTGGGTGTGCAGAGGAATGCCACTATGCAGAATGGTTCTGACTCATCCAGAAAAAACTGTCAGGGAAAAGTCAGTTTCACCTGACAGACCAGCATGGCAGGCATATTCTCCCGTGCTGTAGTGCCAACACTGCTGGATCAACACTCAATGCAACTTGGCCGAAGGCAGCCGAGGGAATAAAAGGTTAAAACATCCTGAAATCAGCACACCAACAAACCCTCTTCCCTTGAGTTTTCAATCTGCACCCCTCAAGTGTGTAAGAACAACACGCTGCTGCTGCAACAAGTGTCTCCATTTAAAGCAAAACAGTCACACAGTAGCAATATGAATTCACAATATATTCTTAAAGCATCCAGTGTATCCAGTTGTTATCATATCACAGGCTTTCTACTGAGCTGGCTGCTGGAACCATACGGAGAAATATGTCCACATACCTGCCGCCTATGGCCTGTCATGGTGAGTGGGTGTTGAATCTAGATCCAGGCAAATTCTGATTAAATAACAATTGAAATAACAAGAGAGATGATCCCAGTCACCACTCTCGGGTCCACAGTCTGTCTTTTGAGCTCAGCACTGTGTCACAGCTGAAAAATATCATGCTGCTTGTTCAACAGGCAGCACGCAACTTCCGCGCCACAGATAAATGTACGCTGTTTTACCAGCTGAGGAATGTAAAAGCGACTCTACCTGTTGCTGCCGTCACGGGATTAATATTCACACTCTCGTGGTGCAATGGCCGCGTCTTCCAGTCACGCTGATGGGCGAGGTGAGGGTGGAAAACGTGTGCAGAGGCAGAAACGATATCAATTCTCGATGGCTGCGGACCAAGACAGATTCCCCATGCATTATAAGGTGCGACGATGCATCGGCAAATTTTGTTGTCTCCTCCTGAATGACACGATCTGGCAGCTTTAGGCCGCTAGATGGCAGCACAAACGTGGGTTCGTTCCTTTGTTGACTTGGTGTCGAGCTGCTGATGACTGCGTCCTCCTACGCACAGGCCAGCTGCCACAAAACCAACACTGCACCATCGCGTCCTCACGCTCATACGGGAAATCATATTTCTGTAATGATCGAATGTCCATGATCGATGTATATCTTTCATTCTGGAGGCTGGTTTGGATAAAGTGGGGAGCCTGAAGTTTCCAGAGGCTCCTCAGTCATGGTGAGAGAACAACAACAAGCAAGTGAAGCATCCATAATGAAGGGGTGATTGTCTTGAATCCATCCAAACATAGAATTCAAACATGATCATCACCAGTGTAGAATTTCAAAACGATCTTATTTACATGACATCCTTCACAGTGCCTTTTGCAATGGCATTACTTCAATTACCCATTAGAGTTGAATCTCAAAGCATAGTCTTTGCAAAATTGAAGTGAAATCCATCACCTCTCTGTAATTCAAATGGTCCCTCTCATCACCATCTGCTGATTTTTTTTTTTTTTTTTTACAGGGTGAAAGCCAAACATTTCAGATCAGTGGCCACCCACGCCTTGTTATTAGAAAATACATTTACCACTAACTTTGCAAACCTCAAAACACTGCACAGCCAGGAACCACATGTCCAGGAAGATGTGATACGAGGCTGGAGAAAAAGCGGTCACATAAATGAGCAGCTGTTATTTCTGCACAGAGCCACACCCCACCGGGCAGGATAACATAATTACACTAGTGCAGGACTTTGTAAACCACTTGAAGGCCAGCAGAAGGACTGGCCTCGTCTAAATTTGAGCACAGTGGAGTTGCACGAGAGAGCTGGCTGCGAGGGCAGGGGAGAAGTTGCGGACATGAAATGTTTTAACACAGAGCTGTAACTGACGTGGAGAACCAAGAGCGTGACCTTGATTTTTTTTTTTTTTTTTTTTGCCCTCTTTCAGGATGGTTGCATTTTGGAGGCAAACAGCTAAATCTTACCCATTCCCCATAAAGTCACCAATGGTTATGTAGTCCCTTTTCTAAATTCAGGTCTTTAGATTCCTCACAACCATGTGGGCTGCTCAGTGTGGGCAGGTTCCATCATCGGGCCAAACCGCTTTAATGTAAGTCCAATAACATCATATCCAAGAAAATAGATTGCTGGGAGCAAACACAACATTTTACATTGGAGTTGGATCATTTGTGTCTCACTAAACTACGCGGTAACTTTACAAGGCTATCAGTAAACACATTGTTGCTTTTTTTTGTTTTGTTTTACGTTAACGAGGCTGTTCCTTGCTTTGATCAACCTCTGAAGCTGAAACTATTTGTTTAACTACCAAAAATGTAATACTGTGAAGACTGGGAACACCAACCACTTGGTGGTCAATGTCAGTTTGTACTGGTGCATCCTACTGAATTCTTGGTCACTTCCTACTTTTGGTCATACAGCAGAGGTCCTGGGTCATACTAGGCAAGGTAATGCTCACTTTCCAAAAAAGGCACTGCAATCAAACACCAGTTACGTGATACGCACAGCACCACAGTGGCGGATAGGAGGCAAACTTTTAGTTCATTGAGTTGAATGACCAGGAGTCAGGGGAAAAGGAAAAATCATTCCTCTGCAGCAATAATCAGGCAGGTAGACTGACTATACTAAACTCGGAACCCTGACCCTAAATCATAATCCTTTTTCCTGAATTCAGGGGTAAGATACTTCACTGGCTAGCATAAATCAAGAAATCAAACACTAGCAGGATTGTGCATCTCAGGATGACATTTTGAGTTGGCAGGATCATGAGCCGAGTGTGGTGGCATTTCAAGTGCCTCTGAGCCCCTCCCATCCAAGCGTTTCTACTCACCTGTGCTCTGTTGTCTTGATTTCCCTCACCTAACGGTTGGCCTTGTAAGCATTTCTGTATTTGTGTGGTATTGTTGTGGGTTTTCCTTTGCCACAAATTCCGCAACATGCTCCAGGTGCCAAGCTCCACCTTTGATGTTCCACTCCATCTTCATGCCTTGTTCAGGGTAGGACCTGCTTAGTTCAGTGTTGAGTTAATTTTTTAAGTTTATGTTTTTGTAATGTAATGATCTGCCTGGGGTTGGTTCTCTTCTGCAAGTCTTCATGCCATTATTTTCGCATCACTTTGTTTGAATTAGTTACTGTTATTGCAGTTGTTTGCTTTGTGCCATTGGGCCTGTTTGCTTTATATGGTACTCTTCTGCGTTTTTTCTATTAAAAGCTCATAATAGTGTTCCACGTTTGGATTGTGACTACCGCCAATCAATATCCGTGAGTAACACTGAAGAGAAAGTAAAGCAGGGTTGCAGTGAACACAACAAGAGCCCAAACAACAAGGGCTAACTGAAAAGATGATTCAAACAGGACACAAAGTGCCCAACATCAGGTAAAGCTCACAGGACGAAATGGAGGTACAAAATTATACAGGCAAAGCAGGATGAGGTACAAACAGCCGGCTAACTTTACAGGTGGAAGCCGGAGCACAGCACAGAGCTAATCTACGTTTGTAAAGTGATGGACCAAGGAAACATCAGCACAGACTAAAGACTTAAAACTCAATTACAACATAGGAAGATAGCGATGCAAAAATGATAATGTGAGACACGGCAGATTTCGGAATGCACAAAGCCAGGTGGTTGAAAAAAAAGTAAATAAAAAATGAAAGAATGATATAGGCACCATAACAACACAGGACACATGTACTCAGTCTGGGTGAATAAAACAGGGAGCAGCAGAAAATGAGCACATAGAGCTGACGATGGGATGGCCATATTTGCATATGCTGTGGGGGCCCAACTATCGGCAGGTGTGAGAGGGATAAGTGCAAAAAGGAGTGGATTGACAGAACGGAGGAGTAGACTGTGTCAAGGAATCAAAAACTGGATTTGAAAAAAATCAAAGGTACTGACACATGAGCAAAAACTACGGGAGGAAAGAGGATTGTTTCAATTCAATTTTATTGAATATGGCCAAGTCATGACAGAGGTTATCTCAAGGCGCTTTCAAAGTAAAGATATAAAAACAAAAGTGATCAACAGTGACACAGACAAGTCATATTCCGTCGTTATCACTCTTGCCACACTCTGTAAAGAATACAATAGGGCAAGAAACCCGTATTTTTTCGACATTTAACATAAATCCATCATCGTGCAATCTGTACATCGCAAAAGGCTCGATTGACAGTGATGTACCCAACAATTGATGGTTTAATTACGACCTCATCACATTAACTGAAAACATGAGTAAAATACTTTGGCAGCCGCCGTCGTTTGGCCGCCAGGCAAATGTTCCAATCTAGCCGGGTGAATTAGCATAGCCTCAGCGGCAGCGCGTGCCACTCCGCAGGCGCCGCCTATTGGTCGCCGGCGCGTGGCCCCGCCCCCGCGCTCACCGACCACCCCGGGCTGAGGAGATGCGGCAGCGGGCAGCCCTCAGACGGGGAGAGGCGGCGGCCAAGGAGCGACCTAACGCGGGACAACCGCAGGGGAATGAGTTTGAAGTTACAGCCGGCGGAGGGCGTGACGGCCGCAGTCTGTTAATCCCTGTTGGAGGCACCGCCAGTGGGCTCGACGAGACTGCCGCAGCGAAACATGCGTCGAATAACGGGACAATCCGGAGGGGACAATTTAATAGAGATGAGCCCGTCAGACTCCTACGGCGGTGAGTTCAAAGCGATGAAAGAAAGAATGGGGGGGAAACAGAGTGAAAACGCTGTAGAATGAGGGAAGTCTAACTTTCTTGGCCAAGTTTGTATAATGCTGTATTATTTATTTACGTTTTTTCGTGACGTGTCCACAGCAAAATCACGTTATTAATAGATCAGCCTGGGCTGATACACAAACGTAGGTTTTAATTACTTTGTTGTCGACGACATAACAATGTTTACCCTGGATTCGGCAGTTTCTTTATGTGTGTAACTGCAACATTGCCCTCGCCACCCATACTCTCATACGATGCCAAAGGTTAGAATATAACTTTTGGTGAGCTTTTTTTTTTAAGCTTTTGTAACTCTTCCTCGCCTCTTCAATGCCACAATGAGGCCCTAGTATGAATTTCTTACCATGGTGGCCAATCTCAGTCCCTGCACATACAGTACCCGACAGCTGGCCTGCTTACTGGAAACTCTGGGTCACTCACAGGCAGCCCCTCTCCTCCACCACCTCCAACAACAAACCCATGAAATCTCTCCACTCCTGCTCAGTTATGATTACAGACAAAGGCTCATGCAGAGAATCACGTCTGTGGCCTTGTATGGTGCTTTGGGAGTGTATCAGCCTGGATGGCATCCAGCTGATGTCCAATTGATGCAGAAATAACATTTCATCTGCAGTGAGCAGGGAGCTGTGTTGTGTCGTAAGTGACACCAAAGTGTGAGGGAATACTGAAGGATTTTGTACTTATTTGTAGAGCTTGGATAGCTCAGTTGAACTGTGGAAACACACAGTGAATTCAGAGTGAACGTTGAGACATTAATACAAATTTCAGGATTTTCTAAAGATAGATATACAATCATCATTTTGAGATTTCGAATTACGTTTCATTTACCAAAAGAATCTAGATTTTTCACATTTCACCAGAGCCAAGCACACGATGTATTTATTAGAAATACCTATTTCACATTTAAATGGTTTCCAAGCACCCAAGATTTTATCTACAAAGATATGCTTCTTTTATATAATGCACATATACATCAAACTGAACTGAGATCCACGCTCTTTTGGGAAATGAAAGAGGTATTCTGGTCTTTATATGGCCCAACGTATTTCCCTTTTATCTGGATTATTGTTTGTAAATGGTGCTGTGTTGTAAATCAGCACTCTTGTAAAAATGCCCATATGTAAATAACACATGTACATTTGCCCATTTTGTGTCTGTTGGTTTACAGTGGTTAAAAAAGGGACAGAAGTAGCTTGTGGCATTTCCACCATGGTCAGCTGCTTGCCGTGGAACAAAGCTGCGACTGTGATGGCGACTTTCAGCGATAACTACTCTGTCCAACTGTGTGAAATATGCTCAGCTGCTAGGGAGATATTGTCATATGCTGTACAAATATCACACTGTGGAGTATATCACTCCAGTCTTGATTCACCACCCATCTTCAGTGTAAGTGTTACTGAAGAACCCTTCATGGCAGAATAAGAGCCTAAAAAGTCTTTTTTATTATTTGTCACTGCTTATGCTAAGCCTGTCTTTGTCCTCCTTTCACATTCTGAGGTTCAGATAAGAGGGTGCTGGGTGGAGACAATGCTGAAAACTTTCACATCCTGCCACAGCCTCAGTTGCACTGTGTGCAGTGACCTCGTGAAAGACCACAAGCGAGACTGATTTACAGATTCGTAATAATAGTTACAACATCGAGCTACAGCTGGAAGACCTGCATCAGTCACGGAGTGGAGCTTTTGTCATTCATCAAAGTCAAAGATTTCATATTATACTGTGCAGAACAACTTGTTAATTGCAGAAATGTTGAGGAAACATAAAATTTGCAATGGTGACATGGTTCTAAGTCATGTTCCAGGTCAGGAAAGTAACAGCATATTATGTTCCTGGTAGACTAAATATAAACTCGGTGAGACCATCAATTAGGTCCGTTAGATTTCTATTTAAAACCAGTAACAGACTGAAAGCCTCTGCTTTATTTATGTTAGCATTGTAACTCCATGAGAGTCTCTTCCCCTCGCAGCTGCCTGGCTATTTGTTTTTGCACATCCAACTCCTTGAACTTGAACATGTTGTAATTATTCTCTTATGAGGTGAAGCTCAGCCTTGAGAACTTTTCCAAAATAATGCACTAAATGTTTCCTCTCGCTCATGCTCAGTTATTTTCACACTTCAGTCCTGTTTCCTGACATGACGGTCTCAGGTTGTCAGAGCCCTGTCACAGCAACGTGGTTGTGTGTGTGTGTTTGCGCGTCATGTAAAGTCTCACTGCCTCGCCCGTGCAAGTGCAAACACAAAACCCGGTACAAATATAGACCACAACATTGGCTGTCTGTCAACCTGGGGAAATTTGAGCAGCTGGTAGTCTGCCTGAGACTCTGTGCTGTGACTGTGTGAGGTTTTCATGAGGAGTTGTTATCGGCTTACTGCAACGTCAGAGGTCACAATTCACTGACTCATTTCCCTCTTTCCCTCTGTCTTATAGAGGAGAATAATGGCTACCACATCAACATGCCATCAGCAGAGGGATCCTCCCAACCGGGTTTGTCAGCGGTAAATATCAAACTCAATGCCTTACTTGTCTATACCAAGAGTAAAGATCATTGAAGGACACGAACACACCCATACAATCATACACAGAATCACATGCAGAACTTTGGTTATGATTAGTGGTTATTCTGTCACTGCTTCTTTACAACCTTCATCTTGTTGAATCTCTGAAAATTCAAAAATTCCCAGATGTGTTAATCAGCATGTTTGTTGGCAGATTGTTTACTACTGTGCACACGGTGGCAGGAAATTGATCTTGTCCCAAAGAAATGTGTTGTTCACATTTCCTTCCCTTTCTCTTTCCTCTTCCTGAGCCAGAGGGTGGCCCCACAAAGGCAAACCACATTATGTCCTGTTAGGACATGGCTTAAGCGACCTAACACTCTTTTCTCTTTTCCCCATACCCCTCCCATTTAAGTCTGTTTTTACCCCTGGTGTGTGTGTTGAGACCTGCGATTCGCTGTGCAGCAGCCTGCCCTCTGTTGCCTCCTCTGAGCGCAGCAACAGTCCACAGTCTGAAGATCAGATCTTAGAGCGCATCAGTACCATGACTGGGGTAAGATGCTCGTTAGATGGTTAGATGCTCACTGGTCATGGACTAACCAATAGGTAGGATCTAAAAAAATAATTGTTTGGCATGATCCTGCACCTCTCAGGTCAAGGAGGCGGTCACTGGAGTTGTTGTCATAGTGGCAAAGCTCTAAAAACAGTTGATGGGACTAGAATGCAGTCTGAAACACGCACCTCTCACCTTCTCTATACAGCCCTTGATGCGTGGCTAGCTAGAAAAGAACAAATTGACATTAATGCAATATTTATTAGGGCAGAGAAAGCTTTTAAATTTTTCACTGACTGCCTGAGGATGTTTTGCTCCTCAGGGGTGAGGAATTGTTAATCACTGCCATCCAATTGCAGTTGAGACCATTCGTCATGGTTTCCAACAATTGCTCATCTCGACCCATAGCTGTGTGTCTCAGCACAGCATAACTGAATCAGACTTGACTTTGTGTAAGAATTAAGAGGTATGCAGCTGTGACATTGTTATTATACTCAATCCTGGATCTGAGCTCTGCAGCCAAATACTAATAGGTTTTTGTGGTCTAGGTAGTGTTGGATGGAATACACAATCATTAAGCAACCGTTGTTGTGTTTGTGTTGATTTGTTTGTACTGTCACCTCTGTTGGATTGTTTGTTACCGTTTCAGGGGTATACTGTGTTAGTTGTTGGTGTGTTGCTAGGCGCCCCCTTGACTGACCCCTCCATTCCTCCACAGCTCTGGAGGAAGCGGGCTCTATTCCTGAAGTTTCGTTCCCGGGTATGGCATGGTAAAACAGGCTTTTGATGTGAGGAGACTTTGTGCTTACGCCTGTCTGTCTGACTGTGTCTACTTTCTTCTTGAGGAGCGCAGGACCGCGCGTAGGACTCGTGTTAGATTTCAAATCAATACGCACTTCTCGGTAGAGGGCTTGCAATGGTCTCTGAGAAGCATGCTTTGCTGTGTAGAGAATAAGATGGAAAACACTCCGGCATGAGCTGTGTGTCGCTGCATAATGAGAGTTCATTAGGAATGGAAAAAAGGACTTCTCACCTTCTTGATTCACACCTGTGATTATGGTGTGCTTCACTGAAGAAACAACACTATGTCACCAAAAACACATATACACAAACAGGCACAGGCACTGTATCCTCTTATCTTGCTACTTAATAGTACATCCTTGTGTGTTTGTGTGTGCATGTTGTGTATGAAGTTCATGCAGTAATCACGACCCTGTCATAAAGTGAGCTGGGGCTTTGCTGTGGCTACCCACACAGGCGTCCTATCCCTCACTAATTTATCTCTGAGGTGTGGTCTCCCCGAAGCAGCCTTTAATCTGTTAAGTGAGCCACGTGGCCGCTCACTTTTTAAACCTTTACTCCTCTCAAAAACCTCTCCCTCTAACTCATGTGCCGTTTAGCTAGGCTTATGAAATGAGATGTTTTACATTGCAATACAAAATGCAATGTATTTCTTCCTTTTCCAAGGCTGTACCTGCTATCTTAGTGTAAGTTCCCCTCATGATCTTGTTGCCGAGTCTGCTGTTTTACAGTATGTTTAGAGTCTCTGGTGATAAGTTCAAGGATTGAAGGACAAATAATGATATTTGAGGTCCATGAAATGGTCAATGTTGGTTTGATGACAAAAGCAGAAACTCGAAACACATGAAACAGTCTTTTTCATTAATGGGATACGAGTGATTCTGTTATTATTTATTACCTTTTATTATTCATTACCTAATGCTAAATCATAGAGGGAACAAGGAGGGATGTCTCTTGTCAGTGACATGCCATGGGACTGTGTTTTGGAGAGTAAACAAAAGCAAGACAGGAAGCGGAATTAACATTAAGTGAATTTCATCAACAAAAGCGTAGGGAGCAAAAACAAAAGATAATTGCAGCTGTGATATTGATTACTTCACTCCAAATAGGCTTTAACACCAGCACTAGGGAACAGATGATACCTGGATCCTTAGACAATTAACATGAAAACAATCTAGGATTTTCGCGATTGTGTAAAATTAAAACCTGCAGCTCAGTCTTTGCACTTGCTTAGTAGCAGCTTAACACTCAGCACCACGTACTTTGTACTCATGTACTGGGAACACATGGAATTCAATGTGTTAATCTCTTTACCTCTGCCTGAATTCAACACACTAACATTGTTAGCATGATAGACATTGGGACAATAACCCTTAGGGAACAAAAATAAGATCCACTACAAAGTCCCACTGATAAATAATTTTTGCTTTTGTATTGAGAAGAAGCCCTGGCTGAGCCACAAGATAGAGAGCAGGGAGCCTTTCTGTCTTCTGAAGTCTGGAAATAATCTAATCTCCATATTTGACATGGATTGTACAACACTGGTCGGTCAAACAGGTTCAAAATCAGTGAGGAACCATGTTCTTGCAGAATGCTCCCTTCCAATCTAGAAGAAGAAATTCCACGAAAATGTCTTTCAGCATGCAAAAAATATCCTCCCTGTCCTACGTGTCCTACATTTACCCCTCTTAATTAAAATACGGTAAAAGTCGCACACGTGTTTACACACCCAGTAGTTAGGGATTGGTTGGTAAATGTATGGAGCTCTGCGGCCTGTAGCAGTCTCGGTGAGGAGGGGCGAGGATGTACCGCTGCTCTGTAATCATGGCAAATGAGAGAGTTTCTCCCATAAGGTCCCAGTCAAAGATAGTATCCACACCGTGGTCCTTGGAGGTAGAAGCTACGCTTCTTTTGGGGGTGAGAAGGCTATAAAAAGGTTCAAGACGTAGTGATGGGAGGGAGCCGATTTAGGTGGAGTCGCTGTTCTCAGAAAACAGGTTTGGTGCGGTCAAATGGGCTAAGATCAGTCTTCCTGCTTTTGTTTGTATTTCTTTGCACTTTGTTCCCAAGTGTCCAAAAGCCACAGGACTTCGTTGAAATGATCAGCAGAGGCACTGGGACTAATGAGTTTGTCACTGAGCTGTAACAGTTGAGCTTATCAGGCAGGGTGCTGAGTCCTTACATGTTCACTTTGGTACTTTTTTGTAGCTGTTTCACTCATAAGTAAAATGGTGAAGTGGGCAGCACTTACTGTAAATGTTGTCCTCACTACCAAAGCAGTTTTCAAGACCTTTATCACCCATTCTCAGACAGTGGCAGAGGCAGGCTGTGCACGGTGGGGGCAGTGACAAGCTGGGGGCTGAAATCAAAGCTGGGATGCTCTGATCATCGACTCCTGCTCTACCATCCCTGACCACACAAGCGCTCGTTTGTTGTTAGCCTCTTATTACATCAGGCGGCCGGTGGCCAACTCCAAAAAAACTGGCAGGCTGACATCATCTGTTCGATCTCTCTCTCTCTCTCCTGCTCTCTATCAAATTTGCCTCATTTCTCTACCTCCCTACTCCTCTCTCTCTCCCTCTGACTCTCTCTCCCTCTCCCTCTCTCTCTCTCTCTCTCTCGTCATCTCTCCTCCTGACCCCTTGTTTGGCCGTCTGGGAGAGTGAGTGTTAGTTGCGGGAGGTAAGGGTGAACTGGATGGAGCCCCTCTGGCTGCAAGCTGAGAGAAGTAAGAGTGCTGTAGGACTGCACTGCAATCCCTGGAGAGGTCTGATTTCGCTCTTCAGGCTGCCAGCCTTTCTGCTGATGCATCTCAGCCATGGAGGTAAAACGCTCTTCCTCTCCTCCCTCTCCCCTGCAATGCTCTGCTGCATTAGCGGGGGACACTCTGAGTCCGGCGGGCGTTGCCGTCGGTGGCGAGGTGGGAGCTGTAGTTTCCCTGCTGCCGCTGCTGCTGCCTCTCCGAGTTCTGATCTGTCATGCAGCTATATTGAGAAAAATGGGAAGTTATTCTTAGCTTTGTGAACAGCTGAACTAGCAGTGACTTCAGCACCCTTATCGCCCCTTCCTCTCCAGAGGCGTTCCTCTATGTGCTCCCAGGCCCGTTGTGGTTTGAGAGACAGGGGGCTACAGGGTGAGCATTAGATTACGCTCAGAGCTGGAGTTCATGCTCAGGTGGTCATGGTGGGAGATTTGACTGTCAATCACCTAGAGAGGTTATCAGTTGATCAAGATATTGACCATTATCATAGATCAAGCAGTCTGTGTTCAGTTTGTGTTTGTCTGTAACAGAGTCAAGATGATTAGAAAGTCAAACAACTGCCCAAGGCGATCATGAATTTTTCATCTGGCCTACACCATTCTCATCTTAAGAGGGGATGCTTAGATGAGCATTTTTGCTCCATTTCTAGCTAAACTCAACTTCATATTTCCTTTATTGACATTTTAACTTTTGGACTTTTAATTGTGCTGATAGTATTTATTGTAGCCACAACATGGTTTGTACGGATCCCATCTAAGGACAAGCAGATTAGACACAGTGAGAGTGGAGGACGATGTCTGTTTGTGTTATCTGCATAATAGCCTCAGCAAGTCTCTTCACTGGAAAACTTAACTCTTAATCGTGACGGCAGACTAAATCGATTAGTGTTCTCGAGCACTTTGTACTGAAATGACCTTTACAGGAATTGGAGTATAACCATATTAAGTTTTCCGTTGCTGTGGAAACATGCTGATTGTATTCGATTTAGCGCTCCACAAGGGCATGAGTAATAAGAAAGCTTTTACAGTACGTGCTGCCATCAGCATGGCATTTGTGCTTGGCGTGAGAGTACCAGTATTTCGCTCTTTTGGTGGTCTGCCTCTAGGTCCTAACATTTTGTTTTGGATGCCTGCCGTGGTGACTGCGTGCACACACTCCTTCAGCTGATGTCCTTATACATGGTTCAATGCAGTGATTTCTTTCCCCATCACAGATTGGCAAGCAGCAGCAGAGTAAGGACTCCGTCTTCTTCCGTGACGGAGTGCGCAGGGTCGACTTTGTCCTGTCGTACACGGAGGACAAAGATGGCGAGAGGAAACAGGTAGGAACTGTGGACCGTGTGTTTGTGTTTTTGTTCCTGCTATGACTGAATAGTTTCTTTGCATGCGTTTTTACCAGTCTCATTGGAAATCACCACCAAATGGGGAGCAGAGAGGAGGGAAGTTTCATGAGTCATCCCACCACTGGCCTCAAACGATGTTTCTGCCTAGTGGCTGCTGCATGATTTGGCAGTGTGAGATTAATCACAGGTTCATATTTAATGTCCTTGCAGTGCCGATGGCATTCCTTGAATGCCACAAGAATGATAAAGCTGGGAAAAATAGGATACCTAGTCTGTGTCTGTTAGCCTCTCAAGGAATTCTGTGCAGGGGCCTCCTCAACACAGATGTCGGCTTATGTCTCATTTCCACTGTGTTATTGTCCTTGTCTGTGATGGTGTGTTTCACCAGTAGAGTGACGAGTCGGGGGTTTGTGTTTGATTCCAAACTCACACACACACACGATTGTGTCTGCCTAGTTGTCGTAGCAGCGTCATAATGCTCCCCCTCCAAAAGGAGAAAAAAGAGTGAGTCAACACTTGTGCATTCCTTCCATGGAGTGTGTGGAGGGGCTTCCTGCCTGCCGTCCGTCCACATATTAGCGATCCTGAATGTTACACCGAACAGGAGTAACATTTTTTAGGAATCAGAGGAAGTAAGAGGCAGACCGAATTATGTGCTGTCTGTTGACACAACACTGAGTGTCACAAGACAAGCACAGATACAGATACTGATGGGAAAAAAAGAAGGGTGAATTTTATTCCCACACTGTGTGTCTGATTGTTGCTTTAGCCAGAGGTCAAGAGCACTCGAGCATTGTTCCTCGCTTTCTGTAAATCAATCTGTGTGCCCAAACATTTGTCTCACAACACCTTGATTTATTGTTCTAACCCTGAAGGAACGGAGGAGGGAGTATGAGGCAAATCTGGTTAAAGCAGGCCTGGAGTTGGAGACGGAGGATAAATCGGTGAGTTGGCCATTGATTTAATCAGACACCAACTAGCCTGTAGAGGGAGAAGCACTGGCATCTGTATGCTAACAAATGAGGGCCAAAAATGTCGCCATGAGAAAAGAAAAGCCTGTCACATAATTTGTTCTCTGATTCAAACTGTTACTCCTCTGCCATATCATGTCTATCAGGAGTCAGACGATGGAAAAACCTTCTTCCTCAAGATCCACGCTCCATGGGAGGTGTTGGCCACCTACGCAGACGTGCTGAAGATCAAGGTGCCATTCAAGGCCAATGACATCACCAGCCACAGCGAGATGCCGATGAACTGGCTGTCCACGCCTTTTCGCCTGCCGGATCACATCATGAACCCTGAGCCGGACTACTTCACGGCTCCCTTTGACAAGAGCAAGTCCGACTTCTTCCTCATCGACGACAAGGAGACATTCTTTCCCCCCTCCACGCGCAACAGGATAGTAAGTTTGGCCTGAGCGAGGCTTTTATTTACTTTCATGTGGTTTTCTCTGACGTTGGGACGTCTAACCTGTGTCTGAACTTACCATCTGTGCTCAGGTCTACTACATCCTCGCTCGCTGTCCATACTTCAAGGAAGAATACGGGGACAAAGACAAGAAAGGAATCAAGAGGCTTCTCAACAATGGCACCTATACGGCGGCTTTCCCTCTGCACGATGTGAGTGTTGTTTTGGTGAATGTGTCCAGACTTTTAGCGCAAATGTGAAGAACATTTGAGCTACACACTGAATGTGCGTGTGTATGTGTGCAGTGTAGATACTGGAAACGCTCCATTGACTCCAACTGCGAGAGTGAGCGGTACAATCTCTACAAACACTGGGCCCAATTCCTCTGCTTCTTCAAGGAACAGCCCCTCAACCTCGTGAGGTATAACTGCAGGAAACAATTGCCCTTGTGAAATTACTCACAATATGATTTGGTGAACTTAAAGAGTTTTTGCGTCTGACAGGAAGTATTATGGGGAGAAGATTGGCATATATTTTGCCTGGCTGGGTTTCTACACCGAGATGCTGTTGTTTGCCGCAGTGGTTGGCGCGCTCTGTTTTCTTTATGGATTCATCACCTATGACAACAACGAGTGGAGGTGTGTCTGAATTGCCAACCGACCCCTTGTTTCTGTGTCGTGATGCCCCCTGGTTTGATTTGTGGTGACCAACTCTGTAATTTTCCTTCAGTAAAGAAATATGTAGTGAGGCGGTCGGTGGAAACATTGTCATGTGCCCACTATGTGACAAGAAATGTGGCTACTGGAAGCTCAACTCAACCTGTCAGTCTTCATGGGTAAGATTCTATCTATACTTCATCATAAATGATGTTTTGGTGATATATATCTACATTTTATATCTACATTTTCACGACCATTTGTCTGATATGTTTTTTTTTTCAGCAATCACATCTATTTGACAATGTCGCCACCGTGTTCTTTGCCATATTCATGGGGATCTGGGGTAAGTACTGTAGACCAGGGGTCACCAAAGTGGTGCCCACGGGCACCAGGTAGCCCTCAAGGACCTATGGAGTAGCCCTCATAGCCTAGTCTAAGACTAGCAACAATCTTTAAGGAATCTTCATTGAGAGTTTATTTTTGAATTATTGTCTCTGAGTGAATTATGATGGTTCATAAATACTGTGTAGAGCTATACATAAGTTGAAAGTGAGGGTTAGGGTTAGGGTTATCAACTTCTGAAAAAATGAGGAAATTCGTCACAAGTAGCCCTTTGTGTCACTCAGGGTACTATAAGTAGCTCACAGTGCCAAAAATGTTGATGACCCCTGCTGTAGACTGTACAATGAAAGTATTTTTACCCCAGTGCACCCCCTAGTGGGAGCAACTGTAGGCGACCTGTTTCCCATTGAAAATGAAACACTGACGTGACTCAGCTAAGGAAACACCTAGTGGTGCTTAGAGAGTCACGCGACAAAAATGCTGTGAGCATTTTTAAGGGAAACAAAATTTAAGTCTTCTGTGAGAAAGGTCTGGAGGACGCACAAACAGAAAACACCAGTCTAAGCCCTGACAGGACAACATTATGACAACAGTTTAATTCCTCAAATGAAGTTAAAGGAAATAAACCTATTTGCAAAGACTGCCAGAAACCAGAGTCCAGCTCATCTCTATTTTGCTGCCTGAAAAACGTAACCGGGGACCTTTCTGTTGCAGTAACGTTGTTCTTGGAGTTCTGGAAGAGGCGCCAAGCCCGGCTGGAGTATGAGTGGGACCTGGTCGACTTTGAGGAGGAGCAACAGCAGCTGCAGCTTAGGCCTGAATATGAGACCAAGTGCACCAACCGCAGATTGAACCGCGTCACTCAGGTGGTTGTGTGTCCATGAGCTCTGAAAAGTGGATCCAATTTTAAGGAAGCAATGCAGGCACTCACAAAGTGATTGTGTTTAAAGGGATTCGGACATAATTTGACTATCCAATCAGGGGTCATGATCTGCCTGTGACCCTGCGCTACATCCCGTTTGTCTGTAGGAAATGGAGTGGGTTATTGACAGGACCACTGCTGATGTAATGGGGAAGATAGTTTTGTGTTGGGCCACCGTGGTCCTGTGGGTAAGCGGGCCACTAAATGTGAGATGTGCGGTGCTGCTGTGATTTAGTGTGTGTAGATAACTGTTTTCATCCTGGAAAGCCTTGCGGGGTGGAGGGCGTTGGACCACCATTGAATGAGTTTTTCTCTCCCTCAAAAAGCATTTTACTTGCCTGCCGACTTCCTGGGTTTGGCCTGAAACACTCTTTCCAGGATGTAACAGAGAGCAGCTGTCTGATGTCTGTGTCCATGGTTTTGCTTGGTTGTGCTTTAGGAAATGGAGCCGTACTTACCGTTAACAAGCAAGTGTGCTCGCACGTGCCTGTCTGCGGCCACCGTCCTATTTTGGGTGAGCATAGCACATTGAATTCCATAAAAGCACCACCTATAACTCTATTTTATCACCATAATATTAACACTCTTGGTACAACCTGGTTTTGCATTTATCATTAATCAAACTCTAGATAATGGTCATCTCAAGCACTAATGGAGGAGTACTTCTATTCAAACTTTTTCGGAATGAAATGTGAAAGGGCATTTATTATGAAATAGGTCCATGTTCACAGAGGCTGTATTTGAGGGGTTTTGGGCTTTTGATCTTTTCAACATTTTTTAACGACAATGTCCACGTGTGCCTCATCAACACTTATCTGCATTAGTTGCTTGCGCTCGCTTGCACTTGTCTTTGATGGCGTCAGCTCTACGTCTCTGTCTCTGTTTGTCCTATCCGTCGTTCTCCCTCAAGTGTCCTTTCATTTTCTCTGCCCTCTTCCGAAGATCTCATTGATCATTGCCTGCATCATTGGGGTGATAGCTTATCGGCTGGCAGTGTACGCAGCTTTTGCCAGCATCATGAAGGACAGTCCAACCAACAACCTGGAGGTTGTGGGCTCCCTCATAACGCCACAGCTGGCCACCTCCGTCACCGCCTCCTGTATCAACTTCGTCATAATCATGATCCTCAACCTCATGTACGAGAGAGTGGCTGTTTGGATCACTGACATGGGTGAGAGAAAAATTCAACATGGATCCACTAGCATTTTCAAGTCTGGCCCAGATGTTCCTCCTCAAGTTTACAGTTTGAAATTGTGTTTCGTGACAGAAATCCCAAAGACTCACCTCGAGTATGAGAACAAGTTGACGGTGAAGATGTTCCTCTTCCAGTTTGTGAACTACTACTCCTCCTGCTTCTACGTGGCTTTCTTCAAGGGAAAGTTTGTGGGCTACCCAGGGAAGTACGCCTACATGTTTGGCACCTACAGCACGCTGAGAAACGAAGAGGTATCCGAACATGCTGCTCTGGACTAATAAAAGCTCAACCAACTCCTGGCAGCTGTGCTCAAGTTCGTTTTGTGTCATCCTTTTGCTGCTCAGTGCGACCCTGGCGGCTGTCTGATCGAGCTTACCACCCAGCTGGTTATCGTGATGACTGGTAAACAGGTGTGGGGAAACATCCAGGAGGCTCTGGTCCCGTAAGTAATCTGAGCAGTTAATGTTTTACTTTTGCATCCCTCAGCTCATAACTATTGTTCGCTGTTTTGTATTTTGATATGTTTGCCTATTTTAGATATTTGTAACCAAATGGAAAGTGTGTTTTTTTTACTTTGATAAGGTGGTTGATGAACTGGTGGGGCAGTAGGAAGGCTCGGAACCACCCGGAGAGTCTCTACAGCCGTTGGGAGCAGGACCACGACCTGCAGGGCTTTGGCCAGCTGGGTCTTTTCTATGAGTACTTGGAGATGGGTAAATACACACTCATCCTGACACAGGAGCATGAAGTCAAATCACCCCCTCACATACTGTATGTAAAATTTCTACCTTTAAAATTCATCCTAAATGAATCAAGGTGAGACTGTGCTCCAAAGTGCTGTTCCCTTAAAGTTCCTGTAGGTGGAGTAATTCTCTCATGTTTCTTTTTTTCTTCCTAGTGATCCAATTCGGCTTCATCACTCTGTTCGTGGCCTCCTTCCCACTGGCTCCTCTCCTTGCACTCATCAACAACGTGATCGAAATCCGCGTCGACGCCTGGAAGTTGACCACTCAGTACAGGCGTCCTGTGGCGGCGAAAGCCCACAGCATTGGTGCCTGGGCGGAAATCCTGAATGGAATGGCCATCCTGTCTGTGGTCACCAACGTGAGTCCTCCATTCATGACATCAGTGAGGGGACATAGTGCTCTTGGTGTTAACTTTTCCCAGCAATGACTTCATCTCTCTTTATCCCTGGTTTTCTTTTTCAGGCCTTTATCGTGGCCTTCACCTCTGATATGATCCCTCGCCTTGTGTTCATGTACGCGTACCAGCCCGATGGCGAGCACAACATGAAAGGTTACATCAACAACAGCCTTTCCGTGTTCAACATCTCAGAAATCCCGCTGACCAGCAGACCAGAGGAAGGGGAGAACCCCGGCTGGTTCAACAGCTCCATCACAACCTGCCGGTACAAAACTCTCGGTGCATCCCTGGCCAAAGCACAGACTGTGGATGGGAGCAATCCTCTGTGCAAGTGGTGTGTTGATGCAGGAAATCAATTCTGATTTGCAGATATCGTGACTACCGCTACCCCCCGGGGCACGAGAAGGAATACAGCCACACCATGCAGTTCTGGCACATCTTGGCTGCCAAGTTGGCATTTATCATAATCATGGAGGTAAGAGCAACAGCCTGTGGAGTCTTATCAAGACTACTGCCAAGACTCGGAAGTCTCACTGAAATTGAACAACATACGCATCTTTTGATTTCATCGCTCGTGCTCAGCAACCGCGAACTCATGCTGAGATGCATCTGTCTCAGATTGTTTGTTGAAGCCTCCCGTTTTTCTCTTTAAACAGCACGTTGTGTTCATGGTCAAGTTCTTCGTGGCTTGGATGATTCCTGATGTCCCCTCTGAAGTGAAGGCCCGAATTAAGAGGGAGCGCTACCTGGTCCAGGAGTATCTCCATAACTACGAAGTGGAGAAGCTGAAGATCCAGCTCAGCCTCAACAGCAACAATGACTGCTGCTGCACGCCCATGATATATCCAACCTTACCCAAGCACGAGGTGTTGTCAGAGAACCTTTAGCCCAGCAAGACGCCGCTCAGTCTGCTGCTCGTGGAAGAACCTGGAGAAGTGAGATTGTCCTGCTTGTGTGTGATCATACTGACCATTGTTTTACTGTAGACCCTGTGAAGTGTGTGCCACCTCGGCACACAGCTTTTACTAAAGAGCTACGGGTCTCCTCAGCTTCTCAGCCTACGTCCACGGGCCCCTGAGTGTGGACGCACACAGGCGAGAGACCGGGGTCCTTATGCATGTCAGTCATGAAGCCATCGTGTACTTGCATCAAAGGCTATGGTAACTTTTTATTATATTTCTCAGGATAATTAGAATGCAAAGAATTGAAGGAAATATCCTGCACACGGTGAAGATTTTATCACATTATTTATTTTAAGTGCCATTATAAGCAACCAAAGAATGAAGGCCTTAATATATGACATACTCGTTCTGTATTTTCAGTTCTGTCTTTGATTACATAATTCTGCATTTGATTACAATTAGGATTTTTTCAACTTCACAAGAGTGACTTTGTTTATTTTTAACTTCTATGTATAAAAAATTCTGTGAGATACACAATATTCATCTTTTTTTCTCCCTCTCATTTTTTTACTATCTCTGTTTAAGCAAGACTCATTCAAATGTATCTAACTTTTATGTCTGAGAGCAGAGTCAAACACGTACCAAACGAAACTGTTAATCCACAGTATATTAAATGTCAATTCACAGTACTGTGAAGTCCAGAGAGGAGCCCTGCTTCCAAGCCAGTGAGTGTGACACCTGCTATTGACAGAAAATGTGCACACAACAGGCTGCTCACAACAGTATGCAACAGGCTGAGCAAAAAGCTACGCCACGATAGCACAGGAGAAATGTGAGTTAGGGGAGCCAACTTCAATGTTGTTCCCTCCCTGCCATGGCCAGTAGAAGAGGTTTGGTTCTCTGGTGTCTGATAGAGCAGCAGCAGAAGGAGCAGCTGCTGCATGTTGATTATTGACATTGAGTCCTGCTGCAGGATTTGAGAGCCTGAAGCCCAGAGTGAAGAGATCCCTTTTTAATGTGCTTCTGTTTACCAACACATGGGAGCTAATGAAAGCCTGCCCTTCCACCCCCCTCC
>OMPJ01021556.1:0-11288 GCA_900312935.1 Carapus acus
CCACAAGTTCCGAATACACCAAATGCCTTCAGGCGGGACTGAAACATCTCAATTACTTGGAGGTCTTGACAGAGCCGTGATGACATCACAAGGGCGGTTTCGCGACTCGGATACACTGAATATTTGGATCAGTCAATCGGCGATACCACCCAAAGCACAGACGCTCAAACCCCCCCTGCAGCCGCTCGGCCCCTCTGTCAGCTGGCACCAACTCCATCTTTTCAGTATGTGTGTGTGCGTGTGTGTGGCTCTAAATCGCTGCAATGTGGGGGAACTGATGATGGGGTATGTGAGTGTGCTCGTAACTGTTTGTATCTGTGTTTATCACATCGGCCTGATCCAATGAAATCATCAGTAAACACACGCACACACACACAGAGAGAGAGAAAGAGAGACAAACAAGAAAACAATGCTGCAGATGGCACAATATTCGATATCTAGGGCAAAACACAGGCAGCCAGTAAGATGAGAGCAAAAGTGATGAAATATGTATCACATCATATGCCAACACAAGAATACTTTTATATTCTAACCCTCTTATTATTTCTAGCCTTTGGAAAAATAACAATTTGGGATGTCATGTGCATCTATGCATCACAATTATGTCAAATCCTTCTGCGTCTTACAGTATGTTGATTATGTTTTTCTTTACCAAATGATCACTACCTGTCCACACAGACGCTTGTTTGTATCTAATTTCGACATTTTAATGTGTCAAACAACTCGATTTCCAAAGCTTGCGGCTCTTATATCGAGATACGAGGAGCGCCTCCATGTGTATGTGTGTGCGCGTGTGTGAGGGAGAGAGAGTGTGTGCCGTGCCCATCAAACGGCGCGCTCCGCTGCGTTCCCGGTGATTCCGGACGGTGGAACCCGGCTGATCGCGGCAGTGTGCGGGGGGGACTCACCGATCAGAGGCTTCGGCGCGGTGTTCCCCATGATCCCCGCAGGCTCCGCGATTTAAGTCCGCCCGCGGTGTGTGTGTGTCCATCCGTGTAGTCCTCCTCTCGCTGTCCTCAAGCGCAATGATGGACACGTTCCGATCGGTCCGAGCCCACGGTGCCGTGAACGCACCACGCCGCCGTCACACGGCGCGCCTGCAGCATGGACGCGCTCCCCTTGCCTTGCCTCGCCTGCGTGTGTGTGTGTGTATGTCAAGTGAGTGTGTGTGAGTGCCGTGTGTGCATATGCGTGTCAAAGCGCTGCGACAGGCAGCCCCCTACTCACTCCCTCCCTCCTTCTCTACCTCCCTGCCTGCTTGAGCGCGCACGCACACACACGCTCACACACACACACACCCCTCCGCACGACTTTAAAGATACAGCGAGCGCAGACCCCGGCCGCCCCCTCACTCCCGTCACACACACACACACACCCACACGGGAGGGGGCGGTAATCAAGCTCTGATAGTGAACTTCAGTGTTGGGGGGCTTAGTGGCCCTAATTTGGGCACCGATGTGGGCTCACACACACAGATACACACACACCCCTAGGAAAGAGAGCGAGTAGAAGTGAAGAGTAGTAAACATGACGTTCACACGCTGTCTGAAAGACGAGAAGAGAGAGAAGAGGAGAGAAAGCGCGTGTCAGCGTTGATGCATTGACCACTGCGTCCCCTTCAGCACCACTTCAGATCTTCGCGCGGGCTCCGGATGCAGCGATGAGAAGGGACGTCAAACGAGTCCGATGTCCGCAGGTTTGGCGGACATGTTTCAGAGGACGACGCTCCAAGAGAGAAAAAAAAAAGAAAAGAAAAGGAAAGAAAAGAAACGCGGCCCATATGAGGAAATCCCCTCTCTCCCACCCTATCCTCTGCCCTCCCACAGCCTTGACTGCTGGGCTTCTCTCAAGCTGCTTCCTGCCTGCTGGACCACGTTGGTCTCCGAGGAGCCGTGGCCTGCGGGGTTTGGCGGACCCAGACCCTTGGCGAAACGCAAGACCGGGACGACCCGATGGTGCCGATTACTACTACTACTACTACTACTACTACCAAAGAAAACCCCCCAAACGATTACTGTGGCTGAGCGCTGTTTGAGCGATGACACGCTGCCTCACTCCAACCATTTCAGGGGCTGGGCTACACTTCAGCGGTGTACACTTCGATCCGTTCCACACCGGCGGGAAACCCACACCATCCCCATCGACGGCGTGCCGGTGGAGGGATCCGATCTGGGTCGGGGTCTTTGTGGGAGATGGTGTTTGGACAAGGGGGCCGAGGGGTAAATATAGCTCGCGGACAAAAGCGTTTGTTTCCTCTTGCGTGGCTGTTTGTTTTAGCAGGATACGCCGGGTCCTCGCTAAGGCTGAAACCTTGCAAAAGTGAAATGCCACCGTGGCACCATCGCAGCCGTCACTTGCTGCGAGACCCTTGCCTGTCACCGAAAACGAGGCAGCTACAGGAACAGGAGGCTAACGCAGGAAGGGAATATGAGGCTGCAATCAAGCTATCACTGTAAACACAAGTACACTTCCTTCTACCGCCTGCTAGCAGACTATAAGGGTGTTAATGAGAGTGTAATGACTGCCTGCTTGGTTTTCTACCAAAAACAAACAAGTCTTCTCATGCACTGAGAAGAACCATGAAATGTAACAAGATGTCTGCCTGACGACTGCTGGTGTTCTGCTCCCATCCGGGCCCGCAGACAGAAACCGTACCAACAGACCTGGCTAGCTTAATTCAGCCCATGCTTTGCGTAAACATTGTCAAATCCAGAATATATTGCACGCTCGGAAGGAAAATTGCGCGAGGCGCGCTTGGCTTTGTACCTGCCCGACGGCTCGGCGATGACGTGTGCGGCATGTTTAGGTCGTGCAGACAGCGGAATGTTAAACAGAACTCACGGGACCCGACAGCACAGCCCGGAGATTTCAGCACGCTTCAGCCAAAAGCTAAATCATAGCCCCCGTCGCCCGAGATCTGTCCCCTGGACAGCGTTAGCACAGATATGCCAGCGCGATTGCTTTGACAACGTGATGGATGTGGAGAAAAAGCCCGAGGAAGGACGACTGCCGGAGCGAAATAAAGCAAGAGAGAGAGAGGACGATTTCCATCCCGCCTGGACCTCAGAGCGAAGTTGGTGCGTGCCTTCTTTGTTGATGAGCGAGTAGTGAGAACAGCAACGGAGACATGATTGGAAAATTCCCAGCATTCTGCCCCCGGGGGCGAGCTGCGAATCATCTCGTCCAAAGCGAGGCTGGGGACACGACGGACTCGAGACGGCGGCCGCATCGTTTTTTTTATTTTGATGGATGCAAACCAGAGAGAATCCGCCCGATGTTGAACCGTAAACGCACGTCACCCCTGTCCGTTACGCTACCTTTTCGAGGGGAAACTTGGCCGGCGGCGGCTCAAGAGCTGCCATGTTGGTACGGCACGAGCAACTGGTCCTTGGACGGTTAAGTGTTACATTTGCAGAGATTTTAATTCTGCGTTCAAAGGCGGCGGCAGAAATTCCGAGCAGATGGCTGCTGGGGGAAAAGTTTGCGCTTGGTGGCCTCAGTATCAGCAGAGGGCGTCGGTCCAAAACCCCCAGCCACTGATCTAATGGTGGGAGTGAGTCATACCCACCTTCGATGTGAACGCGAACGTCTCCATCAAACACACATGGGCCATCGCGAAAGGCCGCGTTCGCAGAGAAACGCTTCTCTGGTCCCATCAACAACCCTTCTTCTTCGCAATTATGTCATTGTCCAATGTGTGGCACTGTCCGAGTCAAGCACCTGCTTTGAAAATTGTCAACAACAGGGCAGGCGCGAACAAGGCCCGTCGTATTAAAAACATTAAGACAAAAAAATCCCTCCGAGACGATCAAACTTAGCCGTCTGCGATGTAAAGCCGTAAAAGTGTTTTATCGAAAGCAAACGCGCAGCATTTGACTTTAATTGGAGCCATTTTAGCCGGAGTTATTGCCATGTGCTGCGTGCCCTCACAGATTGTTCTCATTTTCCAGAATCCTCAGATCGTGAGTCTGAAAGCTGCGGCAGTCCCGCGCAGACACAGCGAATGCATGCTCGGTTTCACTTCTGCAATTTCAGGTTTTTAGCAAATTGAAAACACAACAGAGGAATGAGTCATTGGCACGAGGTGTAAAATGAGAAAGTCAGAGCGTGTCGACATTCGCTCAAACTCGCCACAATGCAGAACATTCGGTTTGGGATAATTTGATGGAACAGGGAAATGAGGATGTGAGGGGCGGGCAGGAAAAAAAATTTAATAAAATCCAAAAAAAAAAAATCCCTCAAGATGTAATATTTTAGCCTCGGGCAGAAAAAGCGAGCAGGAGCGGAGGCAGTCTTCCGCGTTTGCGGTCGCCTTCTCGAAACGTTGTGGTCGAGCACGGCTTGTGCGACCGCGCACAATCTGCGGAGGTGAGCAGTGAGTTGGAAATAGAATAGAAGAATCCGAGAAGCTCAATCATCTAGATAGAAACCACACCATCGTAAATGGCGTTAACATCTCTACAGTGACAACTATGATTATCTAAGTGTGTATCTGTCAGGTTGACATCCACACACTCTCGCGACTGCAGCTGTGTGTGCACAAATGTCTGAGGGGTACAACGCGGATAGGACCGATTTGCAAATATCAGGAGAATTACACCGTTTCGTCACGGCTAAGGCGGCCCCGAAGCCACGATTAGCTGCGGAGTCCATGACGTCAGCTGGAGATAGAGTCCTTCATGTGAAACGGTGCCTGACATAATCATACCCAACTAATTACACACACAAACAGAAATAAGCGAGGGATCGTTGAATCAATCGCCTGCTTTGCTATGACTCGTGTCACAAGCGCTCACTTTCTTTCCTTCCCTCATCAGTGTTCCACCGCAAATCACATGCAATTGTTTACCTCTGCGGCGTGGCGTGCCGCTAATAGCAGCATGCTGACTGCAGGCGTGAGAGAAAATTTCTTGCGGGTTTCACATTTAACTTGTACTTATTGTTAAAACAAAGCGTCCACACACAGGGGATGCAAAACGATGGATGTGGCTGACAGAAAATATGGACGATTTACGATTTATTGGAAAGAAATTGTCACAGGTCCGATGGCTCAGGCCATGCTGGACGTCCTCTGTCTGCAGCTTTTACATTTGGATTCTGATGTAATTCATCAATCCGAAGGGAAACTGCTTCTACGGACACTTTGGGCTTTACGCAACCCTTTGGTCTGTGGAGGTGTGTATGCTACTAATCTCTGCTTCCATTTTTCTTCTCGTTTGAATTGTTTGAGCGTGGGATTGTACCCTCAACCTTCCAATTCCGAGATTGCTGTTCCACGCCACAACCAACCCCTTCCCATCATTTGCGCCATTATTAATAACGGCACCGCTGCCAAGTTTAGCGTTTACGTTTAATGTGCAGTTAGAAGGTAGAAAAACGAGCGCTGGCACGGTGGCAGAGGTTAAAGGCGCAAGACTGACAGCAAACACCTGCTGCTAACGGCGGGTGATTGGTCGGAAGCCCAGAGCCTCGCTAACATCCACACACACACACACTCCCTCCCTCGCAGTTCCCGTCAAGTGTGTTCTTTTCGAAAAGTCCAGAGCGGGATTAGAGACTCTTGGATGGAAACGTGGCTCCAATCGTAAAGGTTTGGATTAGTATCAGAAAAGCCTAACAAAGGCTATTTTAGACAACCAATTACGGTGAAAATGTCAAAGGCTATTATTATAAAATTAAGAAAACGACCCTTTTCAGTCATATTAATGCTTAACAGGCCGACACAGTGTGATTTCTACCAACGTTCCCGTTCGCTTTCCAGCCCAAATCACGACTTTATATAACGTGTCGGCTCTTGACACACAGCAACCCCTGCTAAGCTCAACGGTAAAATGATGGAATCTTGAAAAAGAAAAAGGGTCGTTAAGGGTGATAATGTGGATTTAAAAATGTATTAACAAGCAGGCCATAAATCAGTGTTACGCTCTGCTATGAAGGTGGATTTTCCATCTCTGCTATTAAAGTATGAAACAGTGGCACGGCTCCACAGTAATGTTGTTACAAGCCTCTCTGTCAGTGGGAGATGGGCTAAAAATGGCCACTCAATGCATTAAACCAGATGCACAGACAGTGTTCTTCCTCCATCTGTTCTATTGTCTTGGTGTTCTCGGGGATGACGGGCGGATGCACCGCCGAAGGAGATGCAGGAAACCGGCTTGGCCCAGAACAACATGACGTTACTTCTTCTAGGCACATCCAGAGCAGGAACAAGTACTGCTTAACCCCGATAAATACGTGACAGTTGGACTTTGACGACTATCTGTTTAGACTCAGGGAAGCCAGGGCGGCCAGTCACGACTTTTATTTCAAATTCTTCCAGTAAAAACTTGGTGATCTAACCCTGAACTCAGGCCAGCCAACACTTACCGCTCAGCTTTCCTTCTCACTGGAGCTGGAGACGTTTATTAGTTTCAGCCCCCACGCGACCTTCTCTGAATCGTGGCAAAGGAAGAATCTGTGCAAATACAACGTACGCGCATCCCACACACAATTTCACTCTTTAGATGTCAGCGTGCTCAGCTAGAGAACTAAATGAAACAAAATGAAGTGTTTTTCTTTGTCAGCTGAGCAAAAACCAAAGGATTTATCCACGATGAGTAACATCCCCTGGTAATGAGGACCGATGTTTCACCGATTCCTGAGGGCCAATCAGATAAATTTGGACGCGGAGCGTGTTTAAAGCCGACTTGAAATGAACAATCTAACAAAACATGACAGGGATTTCCTCCGGCGCGCGCTTGTTAGAGAGCATCTGCGGTCTAAATATCAAACAGATTGTCTCTTTTCTCGCGCTGGTGCAGATATATTGCTCCATAAACTACCCGGCTCGAGTGGGAGCTTGTAGCAGGATTTCCTCCGCCATTTTTCCGTGCGGAGCTGTTATGATCATCATCATCATCATCATCATTTGATTTTTATGGGTCTCAGTGCGACAGCGGGCGAGAGGCCACCACCGCATTTAATCACGTAACTAACCTGAGTGGCCCGACGACTTGTTTTCTTTACTTTTTGTTTGCTAGTTGCTTAGTAAGGAGGCCTAAACAGCCCCTAATGGAGGAAAGAGGAGCAGGGATGTCTTGAGGAGCTCCATGTCAAGGTCTTTGTCATCCTCTACAAACAGACGGCTCGCCAAACATGGAGCGCTCAGGAGCTCGGTCCAGAAATAGACGCTGGGGCTAAGCTGTAAATTTCACAAAGTCAGCCTAGATCCTGAACCACATTTTTTTTTTGTCATCTAGTAACGTAAACATCATGTCTGCGAGTTGATAGAAATGAGCGGGCCGATTCTTCCACTTCTTCTTCTTTGTGTCACCGTAATGTCCCCCGACATGTTCACATTCTCGCCTCCAGGCCGCGAGGGAAGGCGGCGAATTCTTGTGGCATATCATAAACAAGAAATCGTTAAAAAAGATCCCAATTATTCCTGTTGACATCGTTAGAATTTATGGCATAGTTCAAAAGGAAAAGGCTCCCCAAGCATTTTTTAGGGCTTGTCAGAGTTTCCCTGCAGGCTCCTCGGGCTCTCCTCTCCCTTAAACCTCTTTATGCTGTCATTTTCTGGAGGGGGCGGGAAAAAAATGTAAACGCAAAATCTCATTAGAGGATTTTCGAGTGGTTTGAGGAAACGCTTGGTGACCCATATTTAGTAGGGCTTTTCACTGGGATTCTTTTTATTTCATGTTTTGATCATTTCAGTTAACGTGCCACCACATTAACTGAATTAGTGAGACTTAGTGATCCTGAGTTTTTATATTTTTACAGCGCAATTTTCAAAGCAATAGAGATATAGCCAGTGCAACACAAACACACACACACAGGGCCAATTTGCAGAGGCAGTCACGAGTCTATCCTACCCGCGTACACAAACATCGTTAGAAGTATTTCCTCTGTAAAACTGTGACGCATGAATCGCCGCCTGGAATAAATGTGAGAGATCACGAGCAATAAGCCGACAGTGATCCAAAACACGAACAAAAGTCGCGCAAATCTCCTGACAGGCATGCTGACCAGCAGATGTTCCTGCGCAGACCTTTGAGAAAACACTTTCAATCACAGAATCCTGCTGGGTTCCTGGTTTCTGCGGCGCTGGAATCCATCTGCTCCGCTATATGGACAACAGACAGGAAGCCCAGAGCCGGGCCGGCCTCCACAAACCATCCATCACGACGCGGCTTGGATTTCCGCGGGTGTGTGTTTCTCTAACAATCCTGTCAAGCAGCAGTGCAAATCAGGATAGTCCAGGATCTTGTCATTTTGTGTGTACATGCCCACACACTCTTCCTCTTTCCAGGCCTCGGAAGCAGCAGCCTTAGACGGAGCTGAGCTGTGTGTGAGGGGCTAACCTCCCCGCTAGGCTAATTTTCCTGTGGAATGTTTTTCCACCAGTTGCCCCTTCCCTGCTCCTCTCTTGGAGGTTGGGAGGAACTCGGAGGCTGCAGGTTTCCCACAGAAGGACGGACGACCCGTCCAGCCCCCCCGCGATGGCATCTGCTCGGGTCAAAGGTCCTGGCGACAGCTTTGAGACTCTCTTCGCTCTGCAATCCATTAGATAACCGAGTTCCTCCTTGCGAATCCAACTGATAGTCAGACCGACTCATCACACACCCGCCACCACGTTTCATCTCGAAAGCTATGATACCGCGACCCAAACAAAACAAAGCGACTCCATACAAGACTCTAAAAACATTTCTCAGGCTTCCAGCATGTTTATTAATCTACAGCTTTGGAATCACAAAAATACTTTGACCTGTGATCAGATAAATCCCCCGCGCCCATAACATCCCGTCTTTCCAGCGGACAGACTTTGGGTGTTGTGTTTCTTGGACGGGAATCTGTTGACATGCAATTGTTGCGTTTATGGCAGATACGCTAAGCTAGGAGAGCAGTGCTACGGAGGAAAAAAAAGAGCTCCAGGCACCGCAATGTTTTCAAAACTAAGGAGTCCGAAAGCCTGCGGGAATGAAGGAGTCCAAGTTTTAGACATTGACGACTGCAGTAAATACAAAAAAATGAGAAGAAACAGTGGCTCAGACAGGATTTCAGCTAGCGGCTAAATAAAGGGAGGATGACTGGATGACTGGTCTGTGGTGCTCCCATGGGGGAGGAAAGCAATTTCGGAGAAGAAAAAAAACAAAACAAATCAGCGCTGATGTTGGAACGCTCCGCAACAAGCTCACAATGCAAGTGAGGAAGTCCAGCGCACGTGTCGGCCTGACACACGCCGCTGGATGGAACATAACAAAGAAGAGCAAGGGAACAAACATCAAACTGCAGGTGTGAAAGCGGCCTGATTATAAGATGGATGATGCAGGAAGACGACGAGTGCGAACAACAAAAGATGGAAATGGAATAGGATGACCGAGGGAGGAAACACTTGTTTAGTTTGCTGCCAAACTCAGCTCAGTTTGGCAGCGAAGCCTCGGTCCTCCTCCTCCTCCTCCTCCACCTTGTCCTCCTCCGCCTGTTTTCGCTCTCCCGGGCCTGCGCGCACCCGCAACGGAAAGACATTTCATTGACATTCGGGAGGACACGAATCAATTCGCCACATCGAGAGGCGGGAGGCGCGCGCGTCAGCTGTCAGAAACATTCGCGCCACTCTGCCGCTAAATTGCCGCCCGGCTCGCTAATCAGGAGTCGGTGATTTGGAGCGGAGGGCGGCAGGCAACCCGTCTGATGATCTGCTTCGTTCTGGAGACCGTGACGATAATTACGTCTGTTAATGGAGCTGGGGGGCGGGGCCCGACGAGAAGGTGGAACTTCAAATCGTCTGGCGCTGGGCGCGATCGCAGCCCGGACGCAGACGGGAGTGGGCAGAGGCAATTTAAAAAAAAAAGCAGCAGAAAGCAGGTCTCCACGGAAACGACTGCCATCCAGCCTCGCTTCCCGTAGCGCAGCCGCGGCTCAGTTGGTGGCCCCCATCACCTCAATGTCAAGGCTGCTTCAAACACACACACACACATACGCGCACACACACACGCTTTAAATTCTTCTCTTCTGCAAAGGCCACCTGCTCACACGGCTGAGAGTGGAGATGCTTCTGTAAAGGCCAGACGAGTAAAAAAGAATTCATCGCACCACCAGTAAATGTGTTTTGGGAGCATCTGTCCTTCAGTAGAAAAAAAACGCTTGTCTGTGCAAAAATATTCTGCAGACTTCATCACTTTTTTGGTGAAAACCACCGGGGGCCACTGAGGGAATGTTGAGAATAAGGTTGTCATATTTCCATAATAATGGTTAAATTATGGGACATGTTATTCCACGGTTGATTTTGCTCATTTGAAGACTACAAGAATGAAGAAAAATGTTTCATACCTCAGCGACGTGAAATCAGCAAAATCTAACAATGGCGACTCTTATGTTTACATAAACCAGGCCGCTCATACATCACTGATTGCAGTAATATGCGGTACAAAAAAAACCCAACTCCCCCATAAATTACATAACCGGGTTAGAAAAATAAATGATGGACATTGACACTGACCCAGGACCGTAACAGAGTCAGGACACGCAGACACTGGAGCGGCCGAGGGGCCGGGGAGGGGGGGCGGAGGGCCGAGCCCCCCTTTGGTTTCCTATCATTCAAAGCCAGTCGGCCCGGGCCGCCTCGCACGAAACCCCCTCGTCTCAACAGAAAAGTCAAACAAAAGCCGCGGCCCGCTTCAGAACTTCCTGGATGTTTGTTTTTTTAACAGAGCGAGATGTGGTCGGGCCCGTATCAAAGTCTGACATTTAGGGTAAATACAAACATCGAAGGGAAGAAACTAACTATATCGACACAATATCTGGAAGGAAGCGACCGGTCCGTGTCAGGCTTCGGAGCACAATGACCCGTCGATGCGGAGGCTCGGGTCGGCGCGGGTGGAACGTGGCGGGCCTGGGGTGACGTGGTACGTCTAGCCGGGCATCGTCAGACGCGAGAGGAAGGTAACAGGGGGGTTCGGAGGGGTCGTAAGCTGAGCTCACGTTCATGACGCCTGGAGAAACCGCAATGTACACTATGCGGCTCAACACACAAACAACTCCGGCTGCCACCTTTGTGTGAATGACATGACCGCCCCCCGCCCTACACCCGGGTTACGTAAGCCCGGCGTTTGATTGGAGCGGGAGGGGAAACGCCGGGTCAATTTCACAGACACTCGCGTCACCTTTGCCACCTCGACACCGCTGAGAGGCTTCCGCCCATCTGTGCCCCTTTTCCCGTCCGCGCCACTTTCCTCAGCCCCCACGTTCCGAGGCCTCCTTCTGTCGGGCGTTCGTTTCTCCTCTTCCCCCCTCTGCCCCCTCCTCAA
>OMPJ01021566.1:0-10986 GCA_900312935.1 Carapus acus
GGGGGAATTAAAGGCCTTAAGACAGCAGTAATTACATTATCAGAGCCGGGCCGGCGGATTAGCTCAATCGCTCCAGTCAAGGCGGCAATTCTATTGTCACGCCGCCGAAAAATCCCCACGCTCCCACAGCCCGAGGACTGTGCATCTCCCCACAAAACCAGGCTGCTATAAAGGGTGTGTGCGTGGGGGGTGCGGAGGAAAACAAAAAGGAGAAAACAAGGCGCGGGGAAATAACAAGCCGGATTGAAATGAGGCTGGAACAAAGACGCAGGTGAGCGAGGTGGAGGCTGGAACGATCACATCGGTCCAGCCACAACCACCACTGGGTGGTGTTAGCATGATTCTGGACGAATACACACACGTGCACGCAAACCGCTAATGAGCCCTCTTGCCGCGTTTACTTTTAAATCAGGTCAAAAGTAACAGAAAAAAAACTACTTTTCAACATCAGCTGTCAGGAACAAAAACAAATCCATTGACTGAAGAACTCAGAGGTGTTTGGCGTCACAAGCAGCGGCGTACCTGTCCGGCCAACTCCAGCCGCTTGTTGCCGTAGTAATCGCGGTCGTCCACCTTGTTGTCCCCCTGAGCCAGGATGACCCTGCGCACCATCACGGCCAAGTAGATGCACTTGGCCCGGAAGTTGAACTCTTTGACCTGGAGACGGAGCGCAGAGCGGTGACATGGCAGCCAGATGGATAAATAATAATCCGCCTTCTCTAATGGCCGCCCTCATTCATTTTCTGTGTACGTACCGGCACGTGTGTGAGGATCAGCGACGCCAAAAGCTCCCTGGCTTCCTCCATTTTTGTCTTCTTGGGGCCTCCCCACATGCGCTGTCTGCGAACTTTATTGCCCAGGTACCTCAGAGCCTGAAACACACATTATTTCTCATTTCTCAGATAAGCAACAATAACCCCTGGTGTTGAAAGTTACTTATAAATGCTATTGTAGCTTAGTCGGGCTCAAATGAATCACAAAGGTCGAAAGGCTCTGTCGCACACTCATACAATGTCAAAGGTTAATCGGACTGAGGACGCCCTCTGGGACCACCCATCTTGTCCTTCGCACAAACAAATATGTAAATAATACGCTGACGTAAATCAGCGAGTGGAGCCGACCGTCTTCGCCGTGTCCCAACTCATCAAAGTCGGTCAGGGCGAGAGAAGTGGCTGGTGATGGGGCGGGAGGAGGGCGGGGCTGGATGTGTCAGATTACTTCCTATCTGCTAGCCGTGCGTCTTAAGCTTTATCTGCCTTTAATGATTAAGATTTAGGCCTCATTGTGCCGCACACAATGAGCCCGTGAATGCCGTGAAAGGCGGCGGCGCAGGCTGGCAGACACGCTGACGGGGGCGCTGCAGCCACCGGTTGCTAGGAGGCAATATGGCCTCATCAATGCATCGGCCGCGCAGCCGGCAACAACAATCTTTATGGAAAACAAATTGGCCGTTTGCGTGCGTCTGCGGCGTGTCAAAGCAAACGCAGCGGTCCGCTGAAAAGGCCTCGCAGACGCCAGGGAGCAAGAGGGCGGGGCTAGAGTGGAGTCACGTTAGGCCAGGGGGGGAAACGTGTGTGTGAGTGTGTGTGTCTAGGGGGGGGCACCTGGGTCTGCGTAAAGATCTGGGCCTTCTGACACTCCTCCAGGCTTGGAGCGAAGCTGGCCATGACGTGCTCCTCTGTACCGATCATCTGCACGATCTCCTGGTCGCTCTCCACGCCCATACCCTGCACACACACGGCAGGAGGAGAGATTTAGAAATTATTACCTCCCGAGATTTTTCTGGTGCCTCGGCGGCCATATTGTCTCTTTAACATGTTCAACTAATTCTTTATTAGAGTGCACAAACTTGGCCAAACCAAACGAGGTTGAGTCTGATAACCACAAAAAGCAGAATGATGGCAAGATCCTGCCAAAAGGGGGAGGAGAGCAAGAGAGAGGGAGAGAGAGAGAAAGGGAGAGAGAGAGGGAGAGAGAGAGGGGGAGAGAGAGAGAGAGAGAGAGAGAGAGAGGTTGGTGATGGTGCACGCGTGAGCAACACATACATGGTAACTGGTCGTAGACTAATTAAATGTTACTGCATTTAAGATGGGTTATTATAATTCATTAAGAAATGACTATAGCATTACGTCTGTGTTAATGATGGTGTGTGCCAGATGTGGTGTGTGTGACATGTTGGGGGAGGGGAGGCTCAACAGAGCGACACAGAAAGAAAAGGAGAGAGAAAGAGAGGGGGAGGGAGAAGAGGAGAGAGAAAGACATAAGGAGAAAGAGAGCGAGAGAGAGGTGAGCTGCAGTCAGGAGCTGCTGTGACATTTGCTTATGGAAATGTGTGTGTGTGTGGGAAGTGAAGCGCGTCCCGTGACACCGACACACAGCTCGTTGCTGTAACCGCGCCCAAACGCGGCCGGGACCAGTCGCCCAGGACACGCCACAGCAGAGCAAACAACGTCGAGACACGGCCGCGGCCCCCGGACGCCCGTGCTGGCGTAGGGAGAGATGTGCCCGCCTGGACTTAATGACGCCAACTGGCTGACTGACATTTTCATTTCCCCGCACAGGAGCCCACGGAAAAACCTGTAATGAACTCGAGCGCAGAATTACACACCACAGTCTTACTCCAGAGAATAAGAGGTGTATTCACAAAAAGAACAACAAAGTGGAGAAGTTCATCAATCACAGCCATGCAGCAACCAAACAGCGCCCCCCAGTGGACGCCTGTTGCTGCTGTGGGACAGGTCTGAGGTAAGAAAACTGTTTCTTTGAAGAGAATGAAGAGTTTTATCCTCCGGGGAAAAACATTACAAATAAGCTCATCAGTCATGGTGATCTAATAGTCTCACAGCGCCCCCCATTGGACACATGGGTGCACCTTCACAGTGGTGCTGAGGCTCGAAGGTGGAATTCCGAGCGTGTTTTACCTTGAATATGATGGCAACAGGCGCGTCCTCCGACAGTGTGTTGTGTTTCAGGTAGAAACGCCCTTTCTTTACTACGATGTTGGTTCTGCTTTTCTTCTCGTGAGTAGAGCTGGAAAATAAAAGAAATATATCATGGCTTACTACTCTAATACGGATCGTTTGGAGGCCATGCTTGAATATCACTGTGGGACACAGTGGTGGTATCTTTGTCTGGGAGGACAAGTGTGGACGTCTGCACGCAGTCTGCTGCTGCACCTGGTGACTGAAGCTCCCACGGTTCCTTTCCTGTCCTGGTCCACGATGATGCGGTTCTTGGACAGCTGCTCCTGGATCAGAATGACCTTCTCTTGGCCTTTGACAATGAAGTAACCCCCTGCCAAAGCAGCATTGTGAGCAGAGTGTTTTAGGTTAGAAATCATAGATGATTGTGGATATCAATTTCAATTGTCTACCTGGATCCAGGGGACATTCATTCAGTTTAGAAAACTCCATCGGCGTCTTGCCATTGAGGACGCAGTTGGAGCTTCGCAGCATGATTGGCATTCTGTGGGCAACACAGAAGGTAGAATCAATCCAAAAAAGTACATGATTAAATTATCATTATCAAGTGGCATTTCTGTGGTCTAATACAAGTCAAAATCTATTTTTGATGAGATGAAATCGAAGCGGTTGAAGCTGCAACACAAAGCATCACACCTTCCAATGGGCAGGGCGTTCCGGATGATTCTCTGGCTGCCGCGGGTGTATTCAATGTCAACAGTGATGGGCGCAGAATATGTCATGTCTCTGAGGCGACACTGCAGGCAACACAGACACACAAGTAAGCTTGATCTGCAGACATCTACCATTTACAATAAATTACAAAGAGCAAACAGATTACAATTTGCAGCTTTGACACGAATGCATAGTGCACCGATTCATGAAAAGTGCCTCTATTTGAAATGCCATTTCATAATCGTCATGTGATGTTTCAATATTGACATTTCAAATTTTTGTATGTCATGCTGAGCATTTACATTTTCACACTGCACTTGTAATACAGTGAGTGAATTGAAGTCTCGTCGACTCATCTTGACAAATGTTTTTATGCAGTTAATTACAACACGTTATGCCTCATCGTCATATCTTCAGAGGCTTCAGACAACTTATGTCATAACAATCTCCAAACCAGATGAAAACACACCAACCTCATGAGGGGACACCGGCCTGGTGACGTTGAAACTCTCCTCCACATCTGGCATACCAACATAGATGTTGAGATATCTGTGGGGAGAATTGCTTAAATGTGGTCCCATACCGGCACAGATGGTTTATGCTTGCAGGGAAAGATGCTTGCTACTTACTTAAGGTACCACATCGGGTCTGCATCACTCGTAATCTTCTCATTGGCTTTCATAATCTTCTTGATCTGGAATATAAGAGAAGCATGACTATTGCTACAAAATCAATACAATCACTGAATAAGGATTTAGTTTTAATTACCTCTACATTGATAAAATAGTTGAAGGAGTCTATGTGTTGCTTCACCAGCCCTTTCACCTGGAGGGACAGATAAGGAGATGTAATGATGACAACAACAATAACAATAACAACAACAACAACAATCTAATAATAACATCTACCGTAAACCTGAATGTGAAAAAGATTTTTTTTTAAAAAGAAGAAAAAAAAGAACATCTCTCACCTTAAGGAATGCAGGTAACAATTTCCATTTATCCTGTAAAACAGAAAAAAAGAAGGACGGATTCATCACAGCACTGACATACTTAGATATTCCAGATTACACGAAAACAGGTTAAAGGTGCCCCAAACTCTAACAACTTTCTCCGTGATAAGAATAATTAAGATTAAGATGTGTAGACGACGTAAATAGAATAAGATAAAGACATTTGAAAGTTTTTTTCCCACGTTTGTGTTCGCCTAGGTAGCTTGTAGCTTTTGCTAGCAGCTCTGCCCATGGTCGTGGGTCTGACTTTACCTCCACCGTGCTGACAGGAGCAACCAGCTCCTGAGGGCTCATGTGGCCAAACTCTGCTTTAAGAACTTCCATGATTTTCGTGATTATTTGTATATTTACACGCTAAACGTCACCGCGCTGTCATGTTTTGTTGGCAGCGCCGGAAACGTCTACGGCATGCGTCTCTCTCTCTGTGCTACATGCTAAACGCTCCGCGCAGGCGAAACAAAGAAAGGTTCCGCTCACAAATCGAACTTGTGGAAGTACCGTTGATCGACATTAACAGAGATTTACCGCAAGAAAATGGTAAATAACAGCGACATTAATGCACAGAAGTGTTGAGGAAGGGTATTTTCACTGTTAAGTACAACTCAATTTTCAGTAGGTATGTTTAATAGTGATTTGGAAAAAACGACTGTGACTCAAGACTTTGAGATCAGTCTTTTCTTGGATACATGGCTCCATTATCATCAAAATACATGCATAACTAAGTATAAAATCAGTGTGAATTTCACTTGTTCACCTCTTTTTCCCTTTTATACCCTTTTAAATGCACCAGAACTCAGCACCCTCTGTAGTTTGGTTACAAAACATAAATTGTTGTAATGACAATAAAGACTCCTGATTGTTAATGTGATTGTGTTAAGTTCTCACTCCCAGATACCAGAAACAAACAGTCTTGTTAACAATTCAATAATCCTAAATATTTGTGCCATGCTTAAAAATTATTTCTTATGTCAGTCATCATCTCATGTTTACAGTGCATGTTAATACTGCAGTGCACCAAATACGTTCTGTTTCCATTTGGTCGTGAATTCATGAAATGTCCCATTTCGCTCAGTGGCTGCGGTGAGCATGGTGCGTGTGCGTATGATGTCGGCTGTTGCTGCTGAGGAGCTTGGGGTAAGCCGTCCCCAGGGAGCGCCCGTGCCTGACCACCACCAGCTCCATCTGGCACTGATCGATGTTCACCAGGACTTTGGTGCTCTTGTCCGTGTTCAGGAGGAACATGACGGTGAAGAGGGCCATCTCGAACTCCGGGCTGGTCCCGATGAAAGCGCTGCCCACCGGCTTGACCACGCTGTGCCAGCTGAATTGCAGGCTCAGGACGTGGTCGTCACCATCGGGCTGTAGGGGGGAGGGGGAGGATTTAGAGCAGAGCAGCGGATGATGTCAGGAGATTCTGAGTCTCCTCTCTACGGCTTACCAGGTCGTGATCTCGGGCCTTGTGGCCTTTGTAGTCCAGATGGTTGTTCTTCTCTTGTAGATAAAACTGGATCCAGTTGTGGAAACCAACAATCTCTGCAGAGGACTTCATCTCTCCCACAAAGACGTGCTCGAATCCGCAGGAGTCCGGGCTACGTAGCCATGGGGCCCATGAATACAAAGCAAAACTTACCATTCCATCACAGCCTTGACTGTGCGACATCAATTAAGGTCCAGATAATTCTTACCCTGAAGTTCTGTCCCTGTGGTACAGACGGAACCAGATGTGGTACAGCTGACTCCTGAACAGCCGCCGGTCTGAGCTGGACACGCCTTTGCTCACCAGGTAGCGATGGGCTCGCTGCAAAGACACAAAACAGCAGAATCAGCAGATGGGCTGCTTCCACTGGGCCTGTGAGGAGCTCAGCAGACACAGAGCAGACACAGACGCCCAGATGGTTTTGTTCTCGCCCTCTGGACAGCAGCAAAATACATTCCACTGCACATCTGGAGATAGAAGAGTCTGAGCGGCCTCACATATGCTCAGACACTAAATTTGAAAACTGCTGGCCGAGGGTGAAACCAACACGAACAACACAAGCAGATTTAGACTGTAACCAAGTGTTTCTGCTGCTAGAAAAACAACAACTTGGCTCATATTTGCTTTTGCTGGATAGAAAGTCACCAGCATGACTTTTTGTACTGTTTGCAGAGCGGCAACAGCTTGTGCATGTCTACAAAATCCACAGAAAAATATTGATGAGGCATTTTATCGCTATATCACCTGCCACAGCCTCCATGCTCCATGTTTGGGGGTCATAACATTGCGTCACATCAGTAGTTGTACCTTCATGACCTCCGTTTCTAAGACGGCATCCAGGAAGAGATTGTTCTCGGTCTGCTCCTGTGTGGACACGCGCTCCGTCACGCCTGTGGTGCGCTCGTAGTTGTCCAGCAGCTCCATGAAACCTGCGGGAGAAGTGAGTGGGGTAATTAAAGCTCCACCCTACCAGGCTCTGTGCGGCTCGACGGGAAACACTCACGGGAGATGGTGGTGATGTTCTTCAGTTTGTCTTCGTCCACGTTGGAGAAGAGAGGGAGCGAGGCGTGATCCCGCACCTGGTGGATGCCCGGGCTGGCATAGCCGGCTCTGCCCTGCATGGCACGGCACAGCCAGAGAAAGAGGATTCAACGCAAGTGAGAGGAAAAAGCAGGTTTCAGGAAAAGTCAAGTAGAGGCGAGTCTGCACACCTGTACGGAGATGTTGTAGTCCAGCACAGGCCTCAGGCGGTTCTCATCCAGCCTCCATAGCTCGTTAAAAAGGTCTGACAGCTCCTGGTTGACTGTCAGACTGCTGAAGATGAGGAACAGAGGCGCGATGAAGGTGACTGGCACATACGGGGGGTGAGAGAATGACAGTGATACGTGTTATGGCTCATAACCTGGAGGCCTCCACGCCACTGAGAGCCACCGCCAGATAAGCCAGGAGGAATCCAAAGAGCCTGTACAACAACACAGGCCATCGATTTGGAACAACGGACAGAGAGTGGACAGAAACTTCGGTCATTCACTTACTGAACTAACGCCAGAGCGGGCAATCAAAGGAGTGTTACATAATGCCGCTATAGTTGTGTACCTTATGGAGCACTAAACATTTATTGGCGAACAAAGGTCGCCAGTTAATCACAACAAAGTTTTAAAACGTGATGTTTGAGGTTGTTTCGAGTCGAAACAGAAACTTACCGTCTCGCCATGACTGCGATTCTCCGACGAGAACAGCAAACATCTGGCGGTGGGAGCTACTACGCATGCGTCGGAAAATGGATAATCGATCAGTGCTTGCGGTCAACCGACAGATGGCGTACAGTTTTTTTGAGTCCAGAATTTTGATTTCCCAGGGTTAGATTCATTCGAGCGACCTTGATTTTACCTGGACACTTCTCAGTAAAGTGTTTTGGGCTCCTTAGCACACCGGCAACATGCTAACAGAGATTATAAACTGTTGTTTTTGGTTTGTTGCTTTGCTCCTCATACTACCAGGTGCTGAAGATCAGATACAGATGATACTTGCACACAATTTCATTTGTTATTTTCTATACTAGTCTGTGCCTAAAATGAAAACAAGGCCAAGCAAAATGATGAGCTTTTATTTTACAATGTTGTATTTCGGTATCATGCGTGGATATTCGTAAGGCTTTGCACTGTATGATATGTAGTGGTGAAAATGCATGCAAAAATATTACGGGGTAGTGAAACACTGTGAAATGTTCGGTTCAGTACAGGATAAAATATAAGACATTTACAGGTTTGTAGAAAACATAGCAGCTGTTTCAGAGTTACTGTGACTTCATTTCTGGGGTGGGGAGAACCTGCACAGCACGATACTTCAGAATAAAGTCCATCTCTGTTTGTTCCAATAGTAACAAGGTTGAAATGAATTTTAATAAACATATATTAACTCTTCATTGGCAGTTTCTTGTCGTCTACTGGTTGACACATCATTGTGGCCACAGGCAGAGAGGAGCCAGAGGAGAAACCAGCAAAAAAACGTCTCCAGTAACCAGCTGGCAGGCAGACAGTGGTGTGTCCTGAACAAATGAAACGCCACCATTCTTCGTCTATAAGAAGAGGCTTTACCATACTCAGTTTAAAAACAGCAGGTTACTAAACACATGGCGAGTGTGTGGCAGTGGGGCAGGTTGGCACAGAGTTGCGCTGGCAGCAGGACTCGGGGTAAGGAGGAGACGCCGCCGGCCTCACGCGTTGGAGTCTTCGTCTGTCACGCTGGGGTTTGGAGAGTTGGAGATCCCTTTGAAGAATTCATCCTCTTTCAGCATGCTCTGACGGGACAAGAAGGAAAGAGTATAAAGGTGCAGAACAGAGAAGTTGAGCTCGAACCACAGAGCACGCAAAAGAGATTCCTACGGTCAGGTTCTGGATGCCCTCAGAGAAGGCGCCGATCTGTCGCACAGTTCCCTCTGAGTCGTCCATCTGCAAACCAAAAGGCAAATATTGAGATCTAACACACACAAAGGTAGTGTTGGACTTTGACTGCACAGGCTCTCTTGGCGCTGAGCTGACCTGCTCCAGCCTGTCCAGGTCATCTTCGTAGATCTGGAGCTCAAAGCCTTTCTGGAAGCCGCGTCCTTTTGGCATCTCCACGTCCATGGGACATACGTACTCCTCGCTCTCCTCCTGCCTCTTCTTCCTCAGGCTGCCGAAGCCACCAAACGTCAGCTTGCGTGGCTGCACACGTGGAGAGAGAAAACACGCAAACATCATCAGAAAAGCCAGAGTGGTGCCTTAACTCAGCTGTTCTGTACAGGGAATGTTCGGCTTGTTTCTGTTCGTTCAATTGGACTTATTCCAGGTGGTCACACACCTTGACCTTGGTTGTGGCGGTGAGGAGGGTGTAGTCTGGGTTCTCCAGACACTCCTGTTTGAGCTGCTGGGCGTCTGGGCCGATCAGCAGGTTGAAATGCGTGGCTAGGTGGCGCCGCAGCAGAGTCTTGTTTGGGGGGATGTTCAACAGCAGCGCCATTGTCTCCACGTTGAACCGCGGCTCCAGGACCTGAGGGTGGAGGGGTGAGAGCTGCGGTGAGAGGCTGCGCTGTGCTGCCGGCGTGTGTGGGTGTGTGAGAGCGGTGGGGCGCCGCCCTGCTGACCATCAGGCCGCCGTGCACGCCGCTGCCCCGCAGGTTGGGGGCGTATTCCGCCAGGTCGACGGATCGCAGCCACTCCATCACCCTGTGATTGGTCCACTGGGAGATCTCCGCCGGGGAGATGTTGTTCTGCGGGCACAGAGACGGAGGAACGTCAGCCACAGCTGTGGAGCACCAGCTGGCGGCGGGTTCCTCTGCTGGGGACGCACCTCGTCGGAGGGTCTGCGGCGCAAACAGGTGGGCTCGTAGTTGTTGAGTCGCAGCACTTGGATGGCTCGCTTGATGCTGAGGTGATGCAAGACGCTGCCCACCTTCAGAGACAGCAGGTCATCCTGACACAAACACACACAGAAAGAGACAGAGACAAAAAATAATTCTCATTTACCAGCACGCTGAACATGAGCAGCTAAACTCTCCTCTCACTGTTAGCTCTGAGCTACACTCGCCACTAGGGGGCCTTGTTGCTCAGAATCCACACTCTCACTGAGAACGTTAGCAAAAGAACACCGTAGAACCAGTTTCGACATTTGGATGACGTGTGTGTGATTGCCGAGCAGCGGCACACAAGCTCTCTCCAGGCTCAGACAGACTCCTGGCCTACTTCTTCCTCTGAGCTGCGATCCAGTATTTCTGAGCGGAACTCACCACAGTCATGTAGTGCAGCATGCGTCCGTCCACCCTTCCCTCGTCAAACTGGGTCTTGTACTGGGGCAGGCCGATGTCGTCCAGCCACCCTGATGGGAGGCAGAAGCAGAGGTCAGAGCAGGTTTGTGCCACAAAGTCTCCAAAGATGTGACGTGAACGTGTATTTATGGCGCCATCACTGTTTACATCTTCACCTCAGACTACGCTCTTATTTTGTCTTTATTTAAAGCCTGGACTATTTTATCCCCTTTGCCCATCCTTAACTTGCTACTGACAACACTGCCCATGCTGCAGACTTTGAGGAGACCTTACGTGGGTCTGCACTGCACTTTCCTTTGAAAGAGTTTATGTGAAGAAATATGGAGGAATGTTTTGTTTGCGGTCATCAGATCCCCAATGCAGATATTCTGCTGACGCTTCAGATTATTACTATGGATCTAAAAATGTCAAGATTCAAGATTAAAAGCTTTATTGTCCTATGTACAGTATGGACACAAGTTTCCCTGCACAATGAAATTCTTACTTTGCCGCCCTGCACCGGATGCTACACATAAGGAGAGCAATACAGATAAATAAATTCTATTTAACTAATGAG
>OMPJ01021570.1:6208-16970 GCA_900312935.1 Carapus acus
CACGGCTTAAGACATTAATGAATAATACAGTTGTCAGAAATAGTTCATAACAAGGATACTTTCATTTTTCTGCAAAAGTGTAGGCTACAATATTTTCGTCTCTGCGAGAAAATAGTGCCGTAACGGCTACAGGTACTCTGCTTTTGTCACTTCTACCGACGTGTGTTTGTCGCCGCAGCTTGAAGTACACGTATCATACTTACCCACGCATCGAAAGTTTCATGCTTAACAAATATGCTGAAAATAATTTTTAAACTGCTCATGTTTGTTCCGTGACGAAGCGTGACGTGGGCAACAGTACGTAAACAATGCTGAGTGGAACTAAACGCTTTGGCGCGGATTGATATGAATGCAGGAAGTTCAACTCTGAGTCTTTGATTTCGCAGCGGTCCGTTATTGATAGTCGAGCGGTCATTATACGAAAATAATCACCGCTCACGTGACCAATATCGGCCAATCAGAACCAAGCATTCACACAAGCCGTGTAAGAAAGTGATTTAAGCACCGCCTCCTCTTCTGTGCACAAGAGGAAGTGGAGCTTCATCTACCTATGACGTGGGTAGATGAAGCTCCACTTCCTTTTGTGCGTAGTTGGTGGAGTTGTTCAGTTGACCAAGATGTTCTTGGTCTTGGATTTTGAAGAAAAAATTCCCCCAAAAACCAACTTATTGACCTGTGTGTCTTATGAATGTTTTTCCTTAATCAAGTTTTTGTCTGGTGCGACTTACAGTCCGCAAAACATGGTACTGTATATTTCCTCAGTCAGTCAACAATCAATCAACAGGTCAACAAGCTGGGTCCTGCTCTCAGTCCATGCTAGTGTTTCTTGACAAATTGACATTTTAAAAAGTGTGAGTCTAGAAGAGCAACACTTGTCAGTAACATAATCCACATGCATTGTGTAAAGAAGTTTTTGGCTCGATGCAGGTCGAAATGATACAAACTGAACAAACAAATGAACCAACTAACCACGTGAGCTACCGCACAAACAATGCTTTGTCAAGCCTTTCATGTACTGGCTACATCGAGTTAGTTGTCTTGGCCCCTACTCTCAGTCTCTCCACATATTTAGGGCAATGTTCCTTAGCCGAGAAGATGAAACTGTCCACTCTGATACCAGATTCCATCAGCAAACTGTCTTGTGTTCAAGTGCCCTTGAGCAAGCCACTGAGACAACACATAAGTGTTGAGAAGCTCGTGGCTTCTTGGAAAATTCTAGTCTGTCAGAGGCAGGGCAACAGGATTGCACAAGAGGATGGATTCATAAAAACAATACAAAATAAAAGCAATTAAATCAAAATGTGCATCAACTTCTGCCACTTAGAAAACTATCTATTAAGATGGTTTGTAGCACAGTGAAGTGTAATTGCCTCATCGTCAAGAGCCAATAACTGTAAAACAGACACTGACAGATCTAAGATTTCAGTTCAGCCACTTGAAAACGAGAAACAGAAATGAATGAATTTGAATTAGGAGGCGAGAGCACATATACGCTCCAGAATGTGGGATGAGAACGAGCTACAAAGCGTGAATAACGATTCAAATGTGTAAGCCGGGATTGGTCCGTTTTTGTTTGACTTGCATGGCACAGTCAGAAGGACGCTCGCTTGTTTTTGAGAAAACAGTGTTTGTTCCTCTTTCTGAGGAGTTTAGTTGAGGAAATGCATTGAGGGGAAAATGTCATGACGTTTTCATGGCATGATCTTTTCATGGTTCAGCTTTCTTCCTGAATCCTGCCTGAACCATCTGAAGATGCACCACTGATGGCAAAGCAGCGACTGGAACGCTGAGAGACTCTGAACACAGCTGCACTGCAAACACAGCAATTGAAGTTGAATAGATGGATTCATCAGAATGGATTTTTCATGATTCGCTTTTCAGTTTTTCAAGTTTGTTGAGAATCCTTTGCACAGGAAACGAGACGGGTTTGCGTGTCGAGCAATCTTACGCTCCGCTCTGCGGTGATGGTGCAGATCAATACGTTGTTTTATCCTGTTTGTGCCACGGAGGCATCATTTCAAACTCAAGCTTTCTTCTTTTGAAATACAATTCAGAGAGCCGCAGATCTCAGCTTTTCTGCAGATCGAATTTCTCCCTCTCTTCTTTTGGCATTCACAAAGCTGGAGGTAACGTCAAATGCTTCGAGCGCACATGGTATATGGCATTTGGCCGCGATGACAACATTTTGTTCGATTGTCTTGGGATTGTATCCCAGAAGGGGAACATATCGACGTCATTGATGCTTCACAGGATTGTCAATGGATTTTTGATCACGCAGTACTTTAATCGCTGCATCACAGCACATGTGTGGCAGGACACAGGAAACAGTTCAATGTCAGGCTCCTCTTGTGTTGAGCCACTCGATGACTTCAACATCAGATAATGACCTGAACAGGTGCTGTCACCTTAGAGAAGAAGTTTGTTGACTTGTTTGTTGGCCCCAGGGGTCAGTGGGATTTGTTCATTTCACCTCCCTCCAAATCATCATTCCTCCACAACTTACTGCCGCCCAATAGTTCACTTTGACTGGCAGCACTTTAATAAGATGATCAGCGTGCCTCAGCCATTTGCGCATGGAACATTGTGGCTGCCTCATTAATGATGCAGAGGGATTTAGTTAAGTGTCTATCCTGCACAAGTTGGGTCTAAGAGCGGCTGTCACTGTCACTGTCACTGTAAGGAGAAGCTAGACCAGAGGTGAAGGAAAATAGGTAAGAAGGCACATCAAAAACATACAAAATGAGGCTTGACCTTTTACTTATGTGAAGACCAAAATGCGGCACAAGGTTGAACGTTCTGCTCCTCAGCAGGATTAAATAACGCTTCAGAAAAACAGGTCGGACAAAATCGGTAAACACACACACCACAGTAAGGCAACGGCAAACTCACAAAGAACTGGAACTACTGAAACCCAGACTGTGGGGTTGGGGGTTGAGGGGTGGCAGGCTGCTACCTCACAACGTTCCAAAAGCGGGGCTCAACACCAGGAGATTGCCGTGAGATCGGCGAGGCCTGGTACACTGCATGACAAAGTGACTCTGAGGATGGCACAGGAAGGCATGAAAAGCAAACTGGAACAACAAAGAGCGCCAGCAGGAGAATCCAGAACGGACTGAAAGACAAAAGTACTGACAGAAAGCAATGCCCGGAAAACTAGCAACTCAACAAAGAGCGAAAATTTCAAGACCACAGACTACAAGGCTCTGAAGTATGGACCGTGGGCAAAACACATATAGGATAGAACACAGGGAGCAGTTCGAGAAATAAACACTGGCTGGGTCCCTCACAATGACATCACTGTCCGAGGGCAATGTCCTGTTTTTGTACTTAACGTGGCATCCTAAAAAACATGGCTGTTATCCATATGGAGCTGGTTGTTGGCTTTGTACCCTCTGAGTGTACTTAGACCAGGGGTCACCAACACACTCCTGTGTGTGTGGGCACATGTGGGTAGGTAGGTAGGTATTGGCTTTTTTGCCGATATCTGATATGCCGATATTGTCCAACTCTCAATTTACCAATACCGATATCAGCCGATATCCATATGTGTGCCGGTAAACGCTTCAGGAGCGCATAGGCACTATTTTGGTGGAACGCAAGCATTATCTTAGTTTTATCGTTTTTTATTTTATCGGTTTTAAAGCCAAAAAATCCGATACCGCTATTACATTTTTATGCTAATATCGGGTGGATAATACCGGAGGGCCGATATTATCGGACATCTCTACTAAAAAGTGATCCTAGCACTTTCTTTATTTAGGAAGTGTGTGGGATACGGAGGGTAGAAAACAAGATCCCAGAAATCGTCCAATGCAATAAAAGACCCTGGGCAAAAGACAGATCTAGAACCTGGCAGTGTTGAAAAACAGGCAGCCAAACGAGTACAAAACAACTGAGACGAAATTGAGAAGAAACTGCGTGCGACAAAACTGCGACGATCAGACAACCCCATGAGCCAATTCAGAGCTACTTAAAACCTTGCCAATTCCGCCCAATAGCAAACAGGTGCACAGACTGATTAGGGGCTGACTGTGAACGAGAGCCAGAAGTCCCAAAAAGGGCGTGGGCGTGGCCCAGAGTACCTGTACCTGATAAACAGTTCAACTAGGCCCCGGAGGGGATCGACAGCGAGCGGTCTCTCCAGGTGGGCCAGGAAGAATGTTTCAAACAGCTCCTGTAAGCCCCTCATACCTGTGAAGTGGCCCTCAATCTTTAAAAGGTCGATGACCCTTGACTTACACATTTGAAACAAAAATTAAATGAATTCTCAGGTTCCCATATTTGTCAACAGCTATCGCCATTTCCAAATGTACAGTCACTGAAAGACCTGCAAAGCCGCTCACGTCTTCCTTACTTTGAGGCTCCTTTTGTGTTTGATTGGTTTAATGTTTAACTCTGTCCCCTCTCATTAAAATGTACCTCCCCCTCCCATTGTTGTTGCTTTGGCTCAGGCTGCATAAACACGATAAGATATTCCATTTACAGGCCAATGCAATTTTGGAACGACTTCTATGAAAATAGCATTTGATCATGCGCTCCCAGCAGCTGAGGGTAAATAGACTCGGTCTGGCTGCATTGTGCTACGTGGCGCTGAGGCACCAAGGTGTGAGGGCCTCGCCTGATAAAAGCAGAATTAATGCGCAGGAGGGGAGTTATACAACTCCCGAATTATACCGCGGAAAGACTGCGGGGAGTTTGTTTGGTCCTCCACACACCCTGAGGAAGATCAGGTTGATGGAAAAACCTTATCAAGGGGACTCATCCAGCCCATCAAACATGGCTGAAACCCAAACTGGGAATTTTAACGCTGCTTTCGGAATTCCCAAGACAAAGTTGAGACTGAAAAACTTGCTCGAGAGGCAAAGATGTGACATGTGACTGAATCAGCACGATTAACTCTTGGCATTGAGTGAGACAAATTCAGATAATCCGCCCAATTTGAAATTAGGACACATTTTCACCCCAACCTCTGTCAGCAGGAGGCACGTAGTCGAAGTTTGAAGATGCCGATGAGAGGGATTCTTCCCCGCCCCATCCTGAGTTTTACTTTGAGAAGCAAGAACGATGTAGCTTAGCAAGGCCTTAACACGCAGGTTACTGTCAATCGAGAGCAAGAGGGTGCATCCAGATCCAATGAGCACGGCTAATGAGACGCAGGTGGAGCAGGGACACATGCAGAATCAGCAATGCCGTACAAAGACCTGGCCTGACACTTAAGGGGATTTGTTGGGGGGCAGCGCAGATCCAGAACCTCTGGAAGGATTTTACCACTAACATCTTCTAAATGATGTTGTGGTGTTGCAATCAAAGCAACGCAATGTCAAAACGCCAACAAAAGCATTGCAGCGAAGGACTCAAGTCAAGTAAAGCAACAACGTTGACTAGAAAAATTGTTTTGAATTTTTTTCGAATTACCGGCGATACTATCGTGTAAATGCTGGTTTCAAACAGGTTGCTAACAAAAAAATTTGTCTGGATCTCTGCCTAGGGAGACTGTCTGCTGTCGACCCCCACTGGGGCCTGGTTGTACTTTTTCTGGGGTACAGGTGCTCAGGGCCAGGCCGATGCCCTTTTTAGGACCTCCAGTTCTTGTTCACAATCATCCCTTAATCAGTCTGTGCACCTGCCACCAATGGGCTTAATTGAGAGGGTTTTTAGTTGCTATCTATTAGTTGATTGGTTGTTGGATCGTCATAATTATGTTGTTCGCACGCAGGTTTTTGTCTCAGTTACGTTCTATTTGTTTGGCTGACTGTTTGTCGACACTGCTGCGTTCTGGTTTCTGTGTTTTGGGGATCAAATTTCCAGGTTCTGTTCATGTCTTTCAGCCTCTAACATGACACTGGCTGGTTCTGGATTCTGCGTTTTGCCAAGAGGTCGAATCAACAGGTTCTGTTTGTGTCTGTTTGCCTTTTTTGCACTGGATTATTTCCGAACTCTGGATTTTCCCAATGGACTTTGAAAATAAATACCAGCAACAAACGCACTACTGCTCTGCGTTTGGTCCCTGCCCATCATTTCCTGATAAAATCTCGCAAATCACCGGAAAGGTGCAGCGGCCAAGCCATGGAGCCACGGACCAAATTACAGTGTTGCACGCCAATTGCTGGTAACACTGTAATTATTCATCACCCCATACACGCTTGCCGCCCTCGGTCTAGGTGACATACACAATAGAAAATAATCCCTCATAAGTAAACTCCACACGATTCCAGTGCCGGTTGTCTCCATGGAGACGAAAGGCTTGATGCACTAATCCGTTTATGGTGGATTGGGAAACACTGTGAGAATGTGGATGGTAAATATGTGTTCATGTGTTATAACGCCTACTGTCACCTAAGAACCTTTCATTACATCTCATTTCGTGACATTTCATTTCAGCCTCTCATGTCAGCCATTGATGCCATTCTGTCATAACATAAACATCAATTTGGGCCTTAGTAAACAAAGATGAATCACATCAATGAAAGATTTAAGTTGTGATTGTGATTAAAGATGTAATTTGTATTTTTCTATTATTTCAATCTCCCTAAATCAAGAGATCAATTTTTTTTAATGAATTCATTAATTGTAATAAATTTCCTGTTTCCAGTTCCTGCTAATTTAAGTGGATCAATGGATCACTTAAGTACTTACCTGCCTATCGAAGAGGTTGATTTTCACTGCATTAATTGGTGTTATTGTGGTTGATGAGAGCCCAGCGTTGTACTCTCTCTCCGTTCCTCTCTCTCTAATTTCCTTTCCCATTTGCTTATTGCGTATTCAGCACAATTAGAATATCAAGAAGTTGCTTTTTAACTAATGGTCAAAGTACGCCAGTGTACAGCCATTTGCACAGCTTACTGGAGCAATTCCGGCTGTACTTCAGCCTGCAAAGCAAGCAAGGCTGAGGGTCGCATGAGGCAGCAATCGCCAAACGTTGTACAGTACTTATCTGAAGCTTGTATTTTTCACTTATTCCTGCTCTCCTTTGGTCTGAGAAAACTTAGAATACCGGCGTCTGTGAGATTGTTTTACACCTTCATCGCTGTCGCAAGTAATATTTTCTACCCCGGTAACACTGTTTAATATGTATACATGAGGCATCGTGCACCACAGGCAGTGTTCACGCAGTCCCCATTGCCAGGCGAGGCGGATGACTTCATCCTCGTTAGAGCCTCCGCACGTGCACACGCGGCAACAAAGCCACAAACGAAACACCGTCGTGCGAGAGCAGACTTGTCACTGCCAGATCACACGGGAGCCTGCCCGCGTGTTGTTACTATTCATTTCCATTTCACTCAGCAGTGACAAATCACAGCTTGACATTTAATTCTGTGAATTTCTGCGGGATGGCGTCACACAGTGTGATAAACATCTCCTTGTCCTCGAGAAGAAAAACGTCTTTTGCAAAGCCTCTTTTAACGGCGTATTGTATTGTTGTTGTGCATTTATGTTGTGAAATTGTGCACCTTAGTTGTGCGTACATCAGCATAGATTGATTCTGTGAGGGCGATGGGGTCAGCAATGATTTCCCGTTTCTTTTGTGGTGGACCTCATGCGAAGACTTATTTATTGATTAATTTAATTTAATTTAATTTAATTTAATTTAATTTAATTTTCATTTTTCATTTTTCATTTTTTTTCATTTTTATTTTTACACATACATAAATAAATGATTCCAGCAGTATAGTCTCTGCTTTTGCTCTCAACAGCTAAGCAGCACGATGCAAAAATGATCTAAGCCAGATCAAAAGCAAACATTTTGTTTGAATGCAAATAAAATATCACATTATTTCATTTACTTTGCTTTTTATAGCTTTGGTGTTCTACAGTTTTCTAAACTCACTCTTCTCCACTGTGTGTCTGTTTCCTTTTACGCACAACCATGATATCAACCTGAAGTAACCACCAAAGCACCTGCTGTCAAATTTTAGATGATCTATTACAAAACAAAAACAGGGAAATTGTTTTGTAATACAGTCAAACAAATGAATAAATAGAAACAAATAGAATGCAGTAGTCTGGGTGAGGCGCCGTGATGTTATCCACTCCCGAGTCACCCACCGCTGGAATAATGACTTTTTGAAAATGGTGGGAGTCAACACAAATGCTGAGTAATCATCTCTGGCTACACTTTTACTTCAAACCCGCAACACATGAAATTCAACCTTTAAACCCAAATAACTCAACACTTGACAAACAACCCCTGTGTTTCCTACTTCATTACTTAACCGTCATTGTTTTTAAGAATCCTCCCTATCCAGCCAAAGAAGACACGTGTATTCCCATATCCAAAATTGTGTTCCATGCTGAGGTTGTGAACATTAAGTACAAGTGGTCCCTCAATTGCCTTGATTTGCTTGCATTACTGTCTATCTTTTTCCGCTGCCATTGATGTGTTATTGTGTCTGTCTTCTCGCACACAGTAGGGGGGCCATGTCTGCTGTGTGGCTCGAGGTGTGAAGGAAGAACGGGGGCACATTGTGTTTGAAACATCTCCCCAGTGATTGAGCCGTAATGAGGCATGATTTGTGGCCTTTGTTTGGCCGAGCGGCAGCAGCAGTGGGGCGGTGTCGCACAGCGTTTGTGTGGGAGAGGTCCTAATGTCTCATAACGTTGCAAACTTTACCTGCCGAGTCAGCAGAGGAGACGAGTCCCTTTGCACTGTTTGCTGTGACGATGGGTGTGGGGAGGACGGTGGAGGGTGAGAGCAAAGTTTTACCTTTGTAATATAATCTCTCGCTGCTCAGCCCAGCCAGTCTCAGTTAATTAAAGTAAGTAAGGTCTCACAGACGGGTTCCTTTTGTGTAAGTACTATTTGAGTTTTCTTATGGAGAGACACGCAGTCGCTACAATCGCAGACCACTGAGGTAAACTGGGAAAGTTACAGACGGCGCGAAACCCCGTGGGTTTCACTTTCACAATTACAGTGGCGCTTCAAGCTGTCAACACGCTGTAGCTGTCAACCTCCAGCTGTCTTTCCAGTCTTAAATCAACAGCAGTGCCGGCTGGCAGTGTGCGGCAGTCCTTCACAGACACAGGCAGTTCTGGACGAGTGCAAGAACGCAAGCGGCATTCAGTGCGATGGACACAGACTCCGAGTGCTCTGACACATGACTCAACAGCAGAGGGGATAAGGCAGGCATTGGCGTTGGGGTACGAGGATGCCGGAGCATCTTGCAATATTCAATTACAGGTAGGCGAGAGGTGAACGAGGCGTTTAAGATCTATCGGGTGTAATTTGACGAAAGCTGCATTCGCACTGATGATAATGATGCTTGGAGGCATAACAGGTTATGCATGGTTCATAAGGGCAAGTCTGAGGACAACGTTTCACTTTATCTCAAGGCCTTATGCACAGTAGGATTCCTTTGAGGTGGGAATTCAAACTTTATTCTCAGTGCGGACACATGACAGGTATTCGTGTTTTTGGGAAAAATAGATGAGAGAATGTGAAAAATGTTAAGATATGGAGCTTTGTTGGATTAACATATTAAAGGGAGATTTGAGGTTTGAGGATTTGCACTTCCTTCCTTCCTCAGTTGCTTCTGCTCACTTCGACATGTCCAAAGTAAATGCTGCGGCTGCTGGGCAGTTGTGGCTGATGTAACCATTGCTGCTCACACTTTGCATTCCTCTGTGGCTTCATTATTGATAACAACCTCATTTCTAGATGCATTGAGGCACCAAAGCGCTCTGGTGATGACACAAATGTGGTAGATGAGCGGATTCGTCTTAAAGTGTGAGGCGATGCTTCGCTCACAAAGCCGATCCTCAAGGACAAATCACTCAAAACTCTGGAAGTCACACAGACGCAAATCTCAGACTCGGGATGTTCTGTTCTGTTTGATTTGTTCTATTTGGCTGCTTATTTGACGCATCGTTTGAGCGATCTAACGAGCAAGCAGTGGCAAATTGGGGAGTGTCACCGCTATGAGGTAGAATGAAATAAGATGCACTACGACCCAAAACACATTAAAAAGAAGAAAGACACTTAATCAATCCACCAAGGGGGAAATTCACGAGTCACGCTCTGGATGTTACTAAATACATCTACACATCCAAGGACACACACAACTTATTATTGCAGGAATCTGCCACATAATGGGGGAGGAGGCTGCACTGAAGATCTCCAGTCTTCTTTGGTCCATTTGGTCCATGACAGGACTTGAACATCCCGTCCTCAGGACCCGGAGACAAATTCCGTGCTGACCTAGAGCCACTGCCTTTCCGAACTTTGGAGCAGGGGTCACCAACCTTTGAAAGATCGAGGGCTACTTCATGGCCACTCAGTAGAATGGAGGGCGAGCAGGACCAGTAAATAACAACACTATACAGATCACGTTTTTAGTATGATAAATAAATAAATAAATAAATAAATAAATAAATAAATAAATAAATAAATAATCATTAATAACAATAACAATAACAATAATAATAATAATAATAATAATAATAATAACAATGATAATAAGAATAAGAATAAGAAGAAGAAGAAGAGGAAGAAGAAGAATAGTAATAAGAATAGTAATAAGAATAGTAAGAATAGTAAGACTAAGAATGAGAATGAGAATAAGAATAAGAACACGAATAAGAATAATGATAGCAATAACGGTAGTAGTAGTGGTAGTTGTAGGGATATAACGATATTTAAATCCCACGGTATGACTCAAATTCAATATTGATATCACAATATGACATTTATTGTGATATCACAATATGACAATATGACATTTATTGTGATATCACAATATGACATTTATTGTGATATAATGGGGAG
>OMPJ01021571.1:0-10982 GCA_900312935.1 Carapus acus
GGAGGACGGTGAAGGTCGAGAGGTCAGGAGAGAGGAGGGGCGGAGATGGGAATATGGGCATGTGAGGGAGGGGATGAGGGGAGAGAGAGAGACAGCCAGACAGAGAGAGAGGGGGAGAGTGAGGGAGTGAGAGAGAGAGAGAGAGAGAGAGAGAGACAGAGGGATAGTCGAGCATAGGCCCGCAGACAGGAGAACACAAGGAGAAAGAGAGAAAACAATTGAGACATACAGTATAAGAGGGAGAGGAGGAGAGAGGAGAGAGGGAGAATGGGCTGAAATTGATATTGTGAGATGAAACAGATAAAATATGTAAAACAAATATGCAAAAGGCAGAGAATGATCGACAGTATGAGTTTCTCCCTGGGTCGATCATCGGGGTCGAGGGTAATGTGATACTCATGGGGCTGAGATGGATGCGATGGGGCTGATGAGGTGTGTCTGAGATGCTGCCTCAGAGTGAGACCTCACACTCCAGGATGGTTTTGACTTTCTAACACATCCGATTAAAAGAGTCTCTCCTCAACTGCGCATTCGCACACCAACGTGAGCTGTGTTACTCAGCACTGCAGTCACAGTGACGTATGTTTTCTTTAAGCTGACACCTCAAAGCCCTGCTTCTGCAGCTTTTGGTTTGTGGTACCTGGCCGGGGAACGATGCAGATCCTGGGGTGGACCCTCCAGAGTGGCTGGGGGAGTTGGGGAGAGACTTGCAGGCAGCCAATAGCGCCGCCTGCCTCTTGTACGCGAGGATCTTCTGCGCAGCTGTTCAGACAGAAAGCAGACAACGATGAACTTTGGTCAGCGTGTTTCAGCCTTGTCCGCATGCTGCGGCTGCCGCGCGAGATCAAACACACTCACCCTCTGAAAACACACGGTCCACGTTGAACCCGTAGGTGGCACAGGTCTCGTAGAACAGCGAGTGACGCACGTCGATGCAGAGCTGTCTAGCTCTCTGATCCTCGATCACACGAGGGTTGGTGTTGCTGATTTTGTCTGAGGGATGAAATCACAAATGTGTTTTCAGAACAATGTTATGATCACAGAAATGGACAGGGCCTCTATTTTCAGGGAAAAGTAACAAGCCAGTAACAAGTCAGCAGGACAGAATTGAATTGAATTGAATTGAATTGAATTGAATTGAATTGAATTTTATTTTATTTTATTTTATTTTATTTTATTTTATTTTATTTTATTTTATTTTATTTTATTTTATTTTATTTTATTTTATTTTATTTTATTTTATTCAATGTTGATTTTCATTACTTGGTTGTTACTTTTGGTGAAGAATATCATGCTGTCAAACAATATTCTATATATTGTATATTACTAGATGAGCAAACACAGAAACACAGATTTGATTGTTTAGGTTGGACAGTAATAGCAAAATATTACGTGATGTTATGTTACATTCTGTTCTGCTCCGTTCTGTTGGGTTAAGTCATGTTCCTATGTGCCTATGTTCTTATATTCCCTTGTGCACATGCTTGCATATCCATTTCCCTCAAAGCTGACCACATGCTGGCTCCAATCTGAGTAAGATGTTTAGCTGCACTGCACAGTTTGGGATGAGCAGCCTAACTGTTTATCCAGAACTATTATTTTGTTAACGCACAAGAAGCAAAGTAACAGATCTCTCTGTAATACAGTTTTTCACATAATTGCCGTGCTCAGAAGGGAAATGTTGTGTTCGATTTAAATCTTTGTCCTTGTGCTTTGTGCCAACACAACACCTTAGTGCCAAATCGCACCTGCAAACAAACAGGGGAGGCTAAAAATATAACACAGGATGAACCACTGCTCACCGAGGCTGATTGGCTCCTCCTCAGCCATAACTCGCTACTCTATTGATTCAAAAAGATGATAGATTGCGAACATTGCCCAACACATGGTCCAAAATATTTTGTGTAGGATCTGAGGGACATGCTTAGACAGGCTGTCATTGTGGAGAGTTGGATGTAAATTAGGACAACTGTGTAGGGGGGAGATACTGTAGATTTGCTATTCCACCGGCAGGTCACCTTGGTGGTGTAGTCCACACGTCCCTCCGGCTCTGAGCAAGGGTGAGCTGAGGACGGGCGGGGCCAATAACATCCAAAGACAAAGTCATGTAATATTTTAATCTAATGCTCGTGATGCACGTGACTCCCGCTCTGACCTTGTGTGCCGACCACGATGACGGGGATGTCGTTTCGGTGCGTGCTGAGCTGGCTGTAGTGCTGGTAGAGCTCCTGGAAACTGGCCTCGTTCTCCAGACTGAAGACCAGAATCACCGCGTCCACCCAGCTGCTGAACTGAAGGTAGAAGAGAACACTGATTAAAAAAGCCTGCTGAGACACAACACTGGCATGTTCTCGTTCTTTTTTTCCTCTCTCCACACACACAAACACACACACACATACACACAAACCTGTGCATCAGGTGGTCCAGCCTCCTCCCGAATCAGTAACAAATGACTCTGCCCGTCCACAACCACCTCCTTTTTATACCGACCACCTGATGAGGACAAAGACAATGACGGACAAGTAATTCTTCAGCACACAGCTGTTGGTGACAGCGGAGAATGAGTCACAACACACACACACACACACACACATTTTTTTTTAAGAGCCAAGCTCGCAGGTGGGAAAAATAGATGATTTTTTATTACCATCTAAAACAAGGAGGTGTAATTTATAGTGGCGAGGCCGAGCCTTTTGCTGAGGGCCGCTATGAAGTCAAATGAACACATACTGTATGTGACAAAAAGCATATTTCTCACCATCAGGCTTCTCGAGAGCAACATAACTTCCTGTGATATACTTGTTCACCAGCGCTGATCTCCCGCTCTTGAGACTTCCCAGAACGCCCTGGAAGAAGAGGTAGGAAAGGAGATACACACCGCATGAGGCTCTTGAGTGCTTGCGGGGTCAAGGATAAGTCTAAGAGATGCATCCTGACGTTCAACTAGAGATGATCTCACACCGGTGTTCAATGTTCCCACTATCTCTGTTTGCAGATGGTAGGAGAGATTTTTATTGCAAATCTCCAGCAGCAGGTACGATAATTATTTAAACTTAGATTATTAACAGTACTATAGAAACTATTCAGTCTAATGGGGTGGGTTTGGACCAGGGGTGGGCAAACATCTCAGCTCAGGGGCCACACTGCCCTTTGAATTTTAAATTTTGATAGACAGGCCTAAGCAGCAGAAGGTGCAGACATATCGGACAGAAACTGAAAAAAAGCATCAGGGTGCTACATTATTTACCCTTTGCCAGGACCAGTATTGTTGTTAACCCATCTTTGCGTGTGCAAGTCTGGTGTAAGTATTGTTGCAGTATTTTTTAGTTAGTCTGTTTTTGAACGCAGTCGAAAATGTGAATTTTGTACCAATCTTTGGGGGTCCAGATCAAAATGACCATTGGTCCTGATGGGGTCCACAGGCAAAGTTAAAACCTCTAGTTTTACGGCACGGTGAATCTGCAATCTTAGGTCAGCTTTAATCATTATATCTACTTGGACTTATTTTCTCACTGCTCTCTGGAGAACTGTTCAATATTCAGAAAACCAAGAAATATTATGATCTCAGTGTATGCATTCCTTACCAGTCTGAGCTCGGGGATGGATCGACTCAGGGTCCATTCCTGACTGTTGGCAATATTTACTACACACAGAGACACACACAGAGTGAGGCAGAGGGATATAGACACATCCATCATTTCCATCACAGACTGTTCTAAGGCCGGCCGCTCTAACGTGCCAGCAGGTGAGTAATAAATGGTGTTGCTGCCGCATGACCGGTCGCCATAAGCACGCGTGTGTTTCAGCAGCTCTTCGTAATGAGCGTAACCTTTCCGTCACATCGGGGATGCAGCGACGTGCCGTCACACCACTAGTTTTCCACTTTACTCCCCGTGTGCCACCATGATGGCGAGTCACGTGAGGAGGAGCTATGGCCTTTCAAAGCTGCCAGTCAAATATTTCCGCTTCCTCTTGACCAAAATACCGACTAAGTAATCTGGCTAAACTGTTTGTCTGCATTGGGTGCCAGAGCACACAATCAACGCAAACATACACATGACAGGAAGAGAGGACATTGTGACAACTGGTCTGGGTGGAAAGAACATCACATAAATAGGTTTCGGCAAGAGTGGAGAAGACGAGGACAAACGGAAAAAGATTTGTGCATGTTGTTGGGCTGATTGAGGGCCAACTGTGCTAGCAGAATGTGCTACGTGTCCTTCAAAGACGGATGATGATAGGACAGGGGACGCCCTTCTGAATCTCAGCGGTGCAGCATCCAGGCCGGCCGCGCACAGACGCAGCACTGATGGTGTATTTGGATGAGGAAAAAGAGACTCACACACTATCTGCCTCTGTAGGGCGGCTCCCCCAGTAGCTCCCACTGCTCCCGCTATGCAAACACACACATAGACTTTGTCCCTCTGGCCAGCTGTCAAAGGTCTCTTTGTGTGATAGATCTCACAAGGTGATAAGTGTGACCAAGCTCGCGTCCTCTTCTTCCACCTCCTCCAATCCTTCATATCCCCAATAGATACACCAACTATCTTAATATATCCTTAAAGCATCTTTATTAAACTCCACCCACGAACCTTCCCTGTGGTCCCCCTCTTTTCCTCCTGCCCCCGAGCTCCATCTCCAACATCCACTATCCAATGTTTCCACAATCTCTCCTCTTCACGTCACCAAACTGTCTCATTCTTGCCTCATCTCCAAACTGCTCCGTCTTTTTCGTCCACCCAGGTCACACCCAACACAAACCTCAGCATCTTCATCTCTGCAACGAAGATGCAAACTGTCCATTCGTCTGAATGGTTGACCTGAGATATTTTCAGTCTTCCCCCCCTCACTATCTCTTCTCCTTGCAACTTCACCTGTCCACCTGTCTCACTCCCATACACATTGGAGTACACATGTACTCTATCTTGACTCTCATTCCTGTACTTCCTGGTGCAAACCTGCACATTTCCAGGTTCTCTTCCACCTGTCTCCTGCCCTCACCGCAGACAACAATGTAGTCAACGACTCCTGTCTGACATCAACTGTCAATCTGTCCCCACGGCAAACATGAAGGGGCTCATGGCTGGTCCCTAATGTACCCATCTGTCACTCCCACCGCACACCTCACTAATGTCTTGTTGTCCTCTTACATATGCTGCACCACCTTAAGTTACTGCACCTCTCTGCCAATCCTGACCTCCTCATACAGTACCACAGTTCCTCTCTTGGTAGCCTATCACATGGTTTCTCCAGGTCTACAAAGACACCGTACACCACCATCTGACGTTCTCTGTACCTCTCCATCAGCTATCTCAAAGCAAAAATGTCTTTCTTGGTACAAACCCATTCTGTCACTCACTACCCGTAACCTCCTGTCGCAACCTAGCTTACATCTTCATGGTGCGGCTCGTCAGCTTTGTGCCTCTATTGTTCTACAAGTCTGCACATCAACCTTGTTCTTAAAGATTGACACCAATACTCTCCTCCTGCATTCCTCAGGCATCCCCTTATCCTTTAAGAAACCTTTAGAATCCTTTAGAAATTCAACTGCCCTCTTGCCCAGACGTTCCAATTGCTCCACAGGTTTGTTGTTAGGACTAGCCGCATTTCCAGCCTTCACAATCCTCACATCTTCCCCCACTTCCCTCTTACTAATTCCGTGCACTTCCTGCTTCACAACTGTTCTCCCATCTGTTCTCCCTTTCATTCCCCTTGTCATTAGCCCCTCAAAGTGCTCCCTCCATCTTCTCGGCACACACTTGTCACTCACTAGCATGTTTCCATCTCTGTCTTTTATTACCCTCAGCAGCTGTACATCTTTTTCAGCTCTCTATTTGTTTAGTGAACCGATACAAGTTCCTTTTTTTTTATTGTCCAGCCTCACAGTACTGCTCATTATGCCTTCCTCCTTTGGTTTGACTAGTGTTGTCTTTACCATGTTGCCAGCCCCTATCTTCCCTAAAGCTGACGTATATTCGATCATTCTAATTCTTTTTTAGAAGCCCTGAACAGTCCGCCCATTTGGACATACTCCTATGCCCACACACCACATCGTCTCCCTCTCCACCCCTCTGTTTCATCAGGCACTGCCTCTGTAACGGCAGCAACCGTAGCAGCAATCCTGCCGGTTGCCATGGCAACACTTCCTCCTGCCCTGGGTGTGCTCGCGAATGTGCGTGTGCACGCGCCAATGTGTCTCTGTGTGTCTATGAGTGTGTGAGTGCCTTGTCAAAAGGGCTAGTCTCACTACTTGAGTGAATCCACAGTGCATGTTTATCAGCATGAATACACAATGAGTGAATGAGTACATGACACACTCTCATTCCCACGAGCCTACGCTCGCTCTTTGAACAAACATGTCCATAAAGCACGCGCTGTTGTACAGCTTGGGGGTAAGAAGCAGTGGCCAGAATACATCATAAATCCGACAATACCAGAGTCATGTTTCAGACAGGAAACCCAACCATTAATCAGACAGATAGAGAGATGGAGGAGGAAAGCAAAAACCAAGCCCCGCGTAGTGGCAAAAACATGTGGGGGGTGGAATATCAAAGAGGGGATTATGGCTGCCCCTGATTGGCTGTGGATCACTGTTTCTCTTTGACATCTTGGAATAGATATTGCCTCGTGTTTTTCCCAGTTCAGCCATCAGAACTTGATGCAAAATGAAACCGGGCCAGATAAGCTCCACAGCACAATTCATCTGTGATCATCATGGGCTGCTCTCCCCTTTAGCACCATTATGAGATTTGAATCCTCACTGTGAGCATGGCTTGGTGAATGTGTGTGTGTGTGCATGCATGCGCGTGCGTGTGTGTGTGTGTGTGTGTGTGCCTGTGTATGTGTGTGTGCGAAGAGATTACCCCATAGGGTAATATCCTCCCACGCTCAAAGGGGAATTCGATTAAGACTGTCCAAGATGTTTCTATTGTCAGTTTCCACATCAAAGAACTTCATCTGTCATCAGTTTGCTGTTGCTGTTGAAAATGTCTCTTGGCTCAATTGAAGCTGTCAAATGCTGTTTCCTGCCATCTTGTTTAACGTTCTTTTACATAAAATCGTCTAATCCAAATCCAACCCTCATCTCTCTTTTCATTGGCACAATCAACATAACTGATTTAAGTTGAGTAGGAAAGAAAACATTGTGTGTTTGTACCTTCTTCCTCGCTGGAATCTCTCTGTATATACACTGGTGGCGTTGCAGACGATGACCCTGCTGCCCCCGAGCTGCTCTTGGTGAAAATACCACTGATGAACTTGAGCATCTTCCTGTCCTTGGCTGAGCCTCGGTGGCCCTGCTGGGCTTGCTGGGCCTCCCTCGCCAGGCCCAAATCTTCAGAAAGACTGTTCAGGTCACTGTTATCCAGTGTGCGGCTTTTTCCCTTCCGTGGTGCTTTGGAGACATTGTTGGCCGGAGCAGGCAGGGACGTTGAACCTGTCTTCAACCGATCCTTCCTGGGTATGTCTCGCATGACTGTGGTCACCCCACCTCCGATCTCGAGCGGAACACCTGTTTGAGCTCGCTCAACCTCATCCCGCAGGTCCCTCCATATCTCAGGCCTGCTCGCCTCCGCCCAGGAGGCCCTGCAGGGTCCTGGGGAGCGGGTGGGAACGCGGCAGTCTTTCCGATCCAGACTCTGGGCCGAGGTCGGACTGCGCTCCCGGCCTTCCCTCGCGTCCCGGCCCCTGGTCGTGACGCTGCTGTGCGACTTCAGCAGACTGACGGGCCGCTGTCCCACCGGTCGTAACGGGAAGCTGCTCCTGGTCGGGGTGCGGCAGGGCTCCACCCCCTCCATCGGGGACGGGGTCATGAGTGATGGAGACCTGCATTGCTTTGCCTCTGGAGTGGAGAGTGTCTTCTCTGCTCTTGTTGGGTCTGTTTCGGCAGACTTGGTCTTCTGAGACGTCACCCTCTCAGTTGGGATCGTGATTGCCAGGACGCAGGGCGGCTTTTCTCCACTTCTGCTTGGAACATCGATACTGGAGGGTAACTTGTCTCTCAGGGGGCTCAGTGGTTTCCTCTCACCATCTTTGAGCTCAGCAAATGTCCCTGTGGTCAGGGCAGCGCCATTGTCCGCACTCTGGAGTGGTCTCGGAGTCACTCCGGTCCTATTTTCTGCTCTGGAAGTAGCTGCGTGTTCTGCCTCCTGTCTTGTCTCATCCTCTTCCCCTATCTGGTCCCCCGGTTCGATCCCGGGCTTGACCGGTGTTCCAACCGCTTGTCCGACTTCCGACTCTCTTCCCTGGGTGTTTTTGGCCTCTCCTCCATTTCCCTCCACTGCCTCTACCTTGACGAGGGTGAGGGAGATGAGGTAGGTGGTGCGTTGCTGCAGGGTGCCGCCGCCGCTCATGTGTTCACTCTTGAGTACACACACAGTGGGCAAAGAAAACCAGACTGCGTGACATGTGCACCAAACAGTTTACGAGCCTTGTGGGATGTGAAGCAATCCGACCCGAATACAGAGACAAAAAACTTAGAGGGACGTCAAGTTTCACCTCAGAAAATGCAAAAGCAGAGGGGCTGTGGGTCTCAGCCATCCCCCAGATCCACAGATTTCTGTCTTTCAGACTCACATCGAGACAAAAATTGCTTCGCTGATTGTGAAGTCGGTTTCTGTAGAAGTCCGAAAAACAAAGCCAACCTCCAGCACGCTGTCAGCACAGACCGAGCAGCCTCAAAAACACCACATAGCCATTTGTCTGTACACAGCTAGAGGGGCAAATGAATCTTCATTACAGTCTGGGGTGTTTCACTCCTGATGGTAATTATTTGCTTGACCTTATTTCCATTGTCGCTCCCCCATCCTCTATGTTCTTCCTCTCAAGCCTCCTGACACTCAACAAAAATTCAGATTAGCGAGATGACCACATCACAGAGAACATCACAGAGAACATGATAAATCTCAGCCATAAACCGGAAAGGAAAGGGCTCTAACAAGCCATTACCATCAGCCCAGAGCCGCCCGGCACAGCACAGCACAGCACCGCTCGCAGTCCAGTCAGGATCATGGACTCGCATTCCAAGCCACACATGTGTTTTGACAGCAGCATCCATTCAGAACGCGCAGCAGCAGGCGAGCAGGCGGCGTCTCCGAAACGCACAGGGTGGATACCGACGACGAAGGCTGCGGGAGATCAGGACGAAAAGCCGACAGAAGTCCGTGCAGAGATCTGGAGATACATGACCGAGTCGGGGGACATCCGGCCATCACGTCCCCCCCGCTGCTGTCTCCCAGGCTGCCCCCTGTGTCCTCTGTGCACATCAGGCATTCAGCATGACAACAGATACCCGGCACAGAGGAGGCGCTGAGGCGAGTCACTGCTTGAGCAGCTCCCCGAATCCCTCCGACAGAGACATTGTCGCACAGGTTCAACGAGTCCAGGGCAAATCACACGCCAATGCACGCGAGCACACACTCGCTCACGAGCGTGTGGACTGATACATGCTCTTCTCCCTCACGCTCAGCGTTCCCCTCTCACAATCAGCTAGACACAAATCACCGGTGTCCTTCCCTTGACGTGCCCCTCCTTGTTGCGATCCATACAATGCAGGAGCACCCCTGCTTCTCCTCTGTCCCTCTCCCTTATTTTCTCTCTCGTCCCCTCAGAAGGCAGACTGTGCAGGGTCCCTGCTCTTTATTGCTCATCCCTCCCACCCCCATCTCCATCCCCCTCCTCTCCCCTCCCCTCCTCTCCATCTTTCTCCCTCTGCCAGAGTAGGCGGGGGGAGGCAGTAACATCGAGGTGGGTAAAGGCTGGTAGTAAAACAGCCGCGCGCACACACACACACAGGCATGAGCGGGATCAGCTAAATGAAGGGAGACTGCAGGAGGAAGGCTCAGCTCAGGCAGAGGCGAAAAAAAAAGCCAGTGGGGAGTGACAATAAAAAAGATGGATGGATTTTTTGCGCGCCGACTGATGACATTCGTTTTGGTTTAGCGCGACTATTCCCCTTCTCATCTGTATTGCTGTCAGAGAGGCAACGTCGAGACCAACCATCTTCCATTGGCTGGGTGTGTTGGCGTGTGCACACAAGTCTGTATTCATTAGTGCATTTGCATGAGTGTGTGCGAGTGCGCATGCACGCAGACGCGCGCTTGTGTGTGTCTGTGTGTGGCTCTGCATGGCTCCTCCTCAGTAGGAGGCATGGCTTATTTGTTGCTAAGGTGTTACAATCTTCCTGGCTCTGCTGGTACAATCATCTCCACCATGTCCTCTCTTCCTCCTCCTCCTCCTCCTCTTCCTCCTCCTCTTGCTTCCCCTCCTTTGGTGCATTGTGTATCGTCCCATGGATCTCAGTTTGCCAAACGTGTGCTAGTGTGTGTGAGCAGCACATGTGAGTGAGTGAGTGAGTGAGATTTCCTGTGAGCGTATTGATCCGTCGTCCGTGGGCTAATACAGCGTGTGTTCGTTAGCGGGCGTGGGTGAGCACCGGAGTCGCAGCATGAGCTGTGCTGTGTGTGTGAGAGGACGGTGACATATTGAACATCAATATTTGGACTGTGAACTTAAGAGTGCATACAGTAGATTCATGTGACAATGTGTTGCTATCAGAGATAAACAACGATGGTGTAGGGGATGTTGTGTTTTTAAAAGATGTGCTTGAATAAAAAGACTTTTGTGTCTACCATGCTTCACGTGAATTATGGTGAAGTACATCCTCAAATATGACAATACTTCATATCCAAATTCTAAAAGAAAATTGGTGAGCACAGCTGCAAAAGTAACTGGGGCACTTCTGGCTGTGTGTGCCAATAAAGACGCTGCAGCAAACACTCCTCGCCTGAATCATTACCTGGTGTAATCTCATGTTAATTACTTGCTGATTGCAAAAACAGAGGATGCCTTTCCCCGCACTTCATCTCCACCAGCCTCCCACCAACATCCCATAACGCACGATCTGACGGTCCACCTGCTCAGCCCCGCTCCTCCCCCTCCATTCCTCCCTCCCTCCCTCCCACTCCTCTCGCACACAGTCAGTG
>OMPJ01021571.1:11002-21032 GCA_900312935.1 Carapus acus
ACAGTCAGTGAGAGGGCAGTAACTACCCAGGTTGCATACAAAAGACCCCTGACAGTCGCCTTTGGCTCAAGGGGAAAACGCAGAGCCTGCTGGACGAAGCCACACAGGCAGTGACGTGCGAGGACGGGGGAGGAAAAAGCACCGCTAGCGATGACGCGATCGCTGGAAGCGCGTCAAGAAAATATGTGAAAAGGTGAACGCGTATGTAGTTGTGTCAGTTTGTCGTGACGCAGGGCCAATCAGTTACGGTACATGGACACCGACACCCACACGTGGAAACTGAAAGCTCAGGATGCTCTCGGGGTTCGCGTTTTCACCAACACACTCTATCTTTCTTCCTGTCTTAACTGTCACATGTTTGCTCACACACTGCACAGACCGAGCCCCCCTGTCATGGCACACACACACATACAACACACACAAACACACACGCAGTCGGCCAGGTGCTGTCAGATGGACAGTGGCCAAGGGCAGTAGTGGTCATGCTGGGTGATTTTTCATCTCTCCCTGGTTGCGAGCTGTCCTCTATTCCTCTATCAACTGGCTTTGTGTTGATCTCCTCTCAATCTCCGCCACGCTGCAGCACCCCTCCGCCGGCCGCGTCCAAGCCACATTCACATTTAAATGTCTTCATCTCGCTCCCCAGATCATCCCAACCTTTCACAACTCCCTGTCCTTCTATCTCTTGCCCGCTTTCCATTTTCTTTTTTCCCTCGATTCCTCCTCGGCATTCGGTTGACATCCCATGTTATTATTGCACTTAAAGTGAATTGGCTTTCATTCTCAAGCTGTTTTACTCTGCAGTGCATTGAGAAAAAGCATCTTTGATACTCATCATCGAATTTAAATGCTCACACCACATTGGTTACATCACCATCGTCATTGTCATCATCGCGCCTTGACTGACAGAGAAAAAAAACACAAATATCACACTTGGGATTGGGGCGTGGGGCGCCCGCAGTTCTAAAAAAACAACAAGTTAGATTTACAAGAAAAGGTGGGAAGGGGCGATGAGGGGATATGATGTCAAAGCGATCATCTTTTCATCGAAAGGCCCTGTTTGTCTGAAAGGAAGTGGCTTTGAGGGCAGTTGCAGCTTGGCAGACAGGAAGTAGGCCACCCAGCAGGTTTCATCCTGCTGCCATGGCGATGGCAGCTGAGGGATGTTCCCATTGGTTGACCATTTCCAGGGGAAAATACGAACCAAAAATTGAAATCGTACGGTCAGAGTGAAATGCCAAATTACATGTTGACGTGATGGGGCGTGTTTCCCTCCGAGGGGCTCAGTCTAACACAGGAAACTCACAGGATGAGAGCGACACCTACGATATCGTGTCTCCCACACTCTCCGTCTGAGAGAAATAAATGTTGATGTGATACAAAGATAGCGTCAGTTACCTTTAATGTCTTGTAAATTGGCTGTATACTGTATGTATCGTAGCAAAAATGCCTTGTCACTTTGAGTCCTATCAGTCAGGCCTTGCTGCTAAATAGGTGTAAAGGTCCATTTAATTCGTATTTAAGGTGTATCCTCTGCTTTCCACTCACCAAAATATGTAAAGACAAACATTTACCAGATAGACATGCTTACCTCGGATACTGTGGAGATAAACTTTAAGGCCGGACTGCAGCTGCTGATCCTCAATTCTTTCCAGCTGCTTGGAAAGTCTTTGAATTGCTTTCTGAACAGATTCGTGCCTCTTCACCTCTGCTTTGATTGCAGTGGAGGCGACAGACTTACTGTTGCTGTTCATCCTGACAGAAATGTGTTGAAACTGAGACAAAAGTTGCTCACTTCAGCCCATTTGAACTCCCAGCGTGTGGTTCTCAAGATGAACACGAGCTCGGCGGTAGGAAACAAATGTCGGCTCAATCTCTCTCTCTCTCTCTCTATTTCGCTCTTGCTCCTTCACTGAAGACCACAAAGTCAGCTCATGATAATGTGTGTCTCCGTTTCCTCTGCAGGTTGGAACTGAGCTCACTTCCCCCTTTCAGACCATATTCTGTGGTACATGACAGCTCTGCTGACACCTCTGAACACCAGTCAACAAGGCCACCTCATGCGTACTTCACTTCCACTGCAATGACGATACACTGTAGGCATATTTTGGTTAGGAATTAAAGGGGCCTTGTTCAATTTGACAAAAACAAGTGTTGTATTCATTTGCACTCAGGGCCTGAAAGCAGACAGCACCACTTGAAAGCTGCAAATGGTGATGACACTACTTTACCAAGAGGATAATGTGCATTCTATTGAAGGTGAGGGGGGGCAGAGGAGGGCACCCCAAATCCATTAAGTTCACTGAGACTTTGTCATTTTGAATGCAAGCAGCTCAATGCTACAAAGCAAAACATTGGGGATTCAACTTAAGCAAAATTTGAAAATAAAGTTAATACACAACGTTGTTGGTCTGAATGAACTCAATCACTTTGTTTTGTTGTATAGTCTCTCAGAAGTAATTGTGTCGTGGTTCAGTTAAACTTGTGAATGATTAGCTCTCTCCCACTTCATCACTCCAGCCATTGATTTGTGAGCAGTCCTGTCGCATGATCTCTGACCAGAGCAATCCTAACATATTTTAGATCAATTCCAGATAATAATTCCAGAAAATTTTACGAATAATAGTATAATTTCTTCTACTGGATGTGATATGACTGATTATTATTATTATTATTATTATTATTATTATTATTGTCGTTGTTGTTTTTATCATTGTTATTATCATTGATTATTTTGAATTCACCTTAAATCAAACCACATATCACTGGGCGGGGCCTGATGACGTCGCGTGGTGGGTCTACGTCATCATCTCCGCCCTCTGTTACTGTGCTGGCCGAAAACACTCCTGTCCCGAGAGCGCCCACAAAAGACTCCCAATAGAACACCGTCAATCGTTTTCACTGGGCCGTCCGACGGTTTTCGAATATGGTCTGTGGCGGGTTCACCTGTTCTAAGAATGCGCTTTGTTCCCTGAACGTGGTTTATATGGTGAGTGTCCCAAAAAGGATCAGCATCATCATGCTAACTGAAGCTAGCTCTCTTAGCCTGAACTAAGGAGATATTGAACGGGTTAGCCTTAGCGCAGCATGCGATGTAGCTACACCGCAGTAAATGACTTTCTTCACGTTTCACCATGTGTTTCAGTTCGCGGATGGTTGCTGGTATGTACCCGATAATCGTCCCCTCGTTTACAGCACAGTGGGGCGTTGTAGAGTATACGCAAGTCCTGTGGAATGTAGTACGTAGTTGTCGTCGCTCTATATCAGTAGCTAGTTAATTAGCCTAGCATTCGCCATTATGTGTCTGGCTGGTGCCGGTATTGTGGAGTCCAGCTGAGCAAATAACCGACACCTGTAATAAAATGCTGAACGACCCCGCCTTCCTCTGTGGCCTACGTGTTTACTGACAATGTCGGTGAGGGGTTGTGTTTCTCTGAACGAGAGTTTCAATCACTTTCATTTAGCCACCGTATGCTCGCATTTGACAGACTTATTTGATACATCGGCATAACTGGTGTATCACACATCCGCATGTACCCGGTCTGATTGAAAGATAGATGTTAAAATGCAAGTATCGTGATACATACTGATCTCACATGTGTTATGTGTGATAATTGATACTTCCATCAACCATTGTTAGCTCACGAGTGTACATATTGTCCGTTTGCCAATCTGCTCTTGAAGCGCAGTGATCGGTCAGACCCGCAATAGATAGGGGTGTTGCAAATTGGGACTTATTTCGGAACTTTTTGACTCATTGAATAACATTTTTATTGTCTGAATGGTGAATTGTTGCTGTTGAAATGTTGGTACACAATTAAATTAGTGTTAACCACACGAGGACTGGATTTCAGTCATGCTATCAGTCTATGGAGAATCAATCAGTTCTTGTCTTGTGCTGTGTAATCATGTGAGGAACTTGTGTTGTTAACTCGGCAGATAAGTTGAGCTGAAGTGTGTGTTCTGACTGCAATCTGGATAGATTGTGGATTCACTGGGTTGTTTTGGAAGGACCTTAACCCTGTACAGCCAACAGAGCTAGAACACACTGTGCAAGACCACACAGTCAAATATGGAATCTAACTCAGTTGTCACTAACACAGTTGCAATGAGAATGTGTCACCATGCTGTATGTACTAGCAATCGTCAGATATAAAGCAATACACATACCGTACTGACGTTTTATTGGCAAAGTGTGTCAAAGTCAATTGATTCTCTTTTTTTTGGTAGACTTGCCAAACTATACATGGATCAGGTCCACTGTGAGCATGCGGTGAAAGGGGTATTTGTGAATTGTCTTGTCAATCAGGAAAATGTGACAGGGCTCGTGACGATACACTCAGCAGTGACACACGCAGCAGTGAGGATACACTCCGGCAATACAGCTGCGTCCTACCAGTAGGTGTGATGCACAAATAGGGATTTAAATCACAATTTCTGTGGTGGCATGATGCCAGTACAGAGCCGCAACGTGAGAGCAAACCTAAGTGTTAATGACCAGTGTGCCAAACTGTGCGGGGGCCTCACACAGAAGACAACTTGGAACCTTCCAGCAGTGCTTCATATTAAACAGTTGTTGCATCACCGTAACCATCAGGAATGTTTAATGGCTGACCTGCAGCCAGCCAGCAAGCGAGGCTGTTGAAAAGCAGCTTTTTTATGGTTGAAAAGCATCTCTTTCATGTAGGGATGAACAACCTCGGATGTGCCGCTGCAGATATGAGTTTCACTGTGTTTCGTCAGTTCAGAACAAACTGTAAGGCTCAATTAACTGTTTTTGAATGTCTCTCTTAACTTTGTACTCGGTTGCCTTTGAAAACATGTATGTACTCTTGGATTCTACAATTTCTGTGTTTACCTGTCTCCCTTACTCATCTTTCCACTTGTACTCTTCTCAATGTCTGTTCTCGACTCTCTCTCCTTTTTCTGTGCCTCCACAATAGAAAATTAGACATGGCAAGGAGATGTAGAAAATCCTAGTAGCGCCATATTAGTTTGCTAATGATGTCGTCCCTCTCATTTGCATGCTGCAGTTGTGTGTTGTTGTTTTGCCCCAGGGTTGTTTATCAGGAGTCACCCTAGCTTTTGAGACTGTTTTTTTTTTTTTTTACGGCAATTTGTTGACGCTTGCTGTAGCACAACTTGCATGCCTCGTCCAGAGTGCCCTAGTCCCCTACGACTGCACTACACACACACACACACACACACACACACACACACACACACACACGCGCGCGCGCGCGCGCCTTGTTTGTGCTGACCCGCCTAATTCCATGCTGTCCTCTCCCCTGCAGCTGGTGGGCCTGCTGCTGATTGGCGTGGCGGCATGGGGGAAGGGCTTTGGCCTGGTGTCCAGCATCCACATCATCGGCGGGGTCATCGCGGTGGGCGTCTTCCTCCTGCTCATCGCGATTGTAGGGCTCGTGGGAGCGATCCATCATCACCAAGTCATGCTCTTCTTCGTATCCTTTCTCAAACCCTACATGGCAGGATTACGTCCACGATGCGGTGCTGAAATCTGAGCCTGCCCTTTTAAAACCTCTTCAAGCATCAGTGTTGTTTCCTTGACTTATCTTTCAGTACATGGTCATACTTTTTATTGTTTTTCTCTTCCAATTTGGAATTTCTTGTTCGTGTTTGGCAATGAATCGCGGCCAGCAGGTATGTCAGTGTTAATCTCATCTATATTAATTCACTGGGGCATAAAATCATTGTTGTTGCAGTGCGTAATAAGAGTCTCACTATGGTGTTGCAACTTCCTCAGGAGACGCTGCTGAACTCTGCCTGGGGAATTTTGGACAACAAGACCAGAATTGACCTGGAGACCCAACTGGACTGCTGCGGTCTGCTCAACACCACCAGCAGTCGAACTGAATTTGATAAGGATTTGGCCAACTGTCGCGCTGTGAGTGGTGTCACGAGCAATCTCGTCATTGTTATTGTGAAGCTGCTCAGTGAACACACCGTCCTTGCAAGTTATTTATAAATGTTATTTGTATTTAACTGCAGGCATGTCAGATGGACCATTCCTGTCACACCTGTGGGGAACTGATGCTTTACCATGCTACAGCGGCCCTGAAGATCCTTGGGGGCGTAGGACTTTTCTTCAGCTTCACAGAGGTGAAGGTCCTATCTGAAACGAGGGGGCGGGGGGGCAATTGATCTTTACGTGTGTGTAATCCAGTATGGAGTGTCTTTGGGGAGCAGCTGGGTTGTCAATTGCGTGTGAAGTTGCAGGCTTAACTGGACTCGACCCGTGTTAGATAAATTTGAACAGATAGTCCTTTTCATGGAGCATTAAGAACAACTTGTTATCTCCTTAAATTAGTACTCTAGGTGCTTTTATTCACTTGTGAAGTTTTGTTTGGTGCTTTCTTGACCTTTGCAAACCTGCTTATTCACATCCAGATCCTTGGAGTATGGCTCGCCGTGCGCTACAGGAACCAGAAGGACCCCAGGGCCAATCCCAGTGCTTTCCTATAGTCCACTCACACCTGAAGCACAGTGTTGAGCTGTACGCATGTAGGGTGACACACTCGTGCGCGCCCACACACACATACACTCACACGCACACACAGAATCACACACGTCAGCCAGTCTCAGGCTAACAAAACGACAAGCAACACCTATCAACCACGGGATGGACAAATGCACATCGCACCTGAGAGGCAGTGAGAAGCAGATGCACACACACACGCACGCACACACACATAAACACAAACCATGCCACATGTTAGAGACACCTTGTTAAGTCCAGCAAATCCCCCTCGCCCAAACCTGAATTTCCCCCCCCGAAAGAGTTGGATACTTATGTATGAAAGGATGATGGAAACGCCGATGAGTATGACTTATCGGTGTCACCGCCTTGATATGAGTTTCCAGGTTCCTGATAGTGACTGGCAAGTCTTCCCGACCACACGTCGCTGCATGTGTTGCCGCACAAGCAGGCCCCACCTCTGTGTTGAATGCATTCCGCACCAAAAGAGCAACACTGTGTTCAAGAGGTGACTCCCTCCTGGCCGAAGTTTCCCCCGTCCTCTCCATTGTATCACCATACGATATTTGCCTTCTTCCCATGTCTGCCTGCCCTGTGATCAGTGCGATAGCTGTGACGTGAAGAGCTGTGCACCCATATCTAGTTTGTGACAAAAAGGGGGAGAGAAGGCACATTCTTGACTTCCTTTTATTTTCTGTCTTCAGATGTACAGACACCACATTTGTCACACGTCTACATTATTAGGTATTACAGCTAGAATTAGAACCTTGTGTTTGCCAGCCAACCAGATTTAAATATTTATGAACTGTAACTGAGCCAACTAACTTCTAACAGTCCAGGATATTGGCACGCCAATGGACTGCAGCCTCAATGTTGTACATAATCTTTAAATACTGTTGTTCACGCGTTTGCTCCCAGCGGGCTCGCCGGGGGACCTTTGCCTGAGTGAATGAGCTCACAGAGGGTCCCTGGGAACATGGCCGCCCTGTCCTGTGTTAAATATTTTCCTTTTGTGTCACACAGTGATGTTGCATAGTGTAGGATCTGTTAGTACAAGTGGATACAGGTACGCTGCCTCTCGCATAACTGGAAGAAATGACATGAGTTCCAAAACCAGTAAATGCTGTTGATTTTTATTAATTTGGGCAAGCTTGTTTTCTCAAACCCACTAATTGCTGTTCTTGCATATTGTTTATTGCCAAACTCCACATTTGTTGCAGTTTTGTAGGTTTTTCAGTCGTGTTTTTTTTTTTTTTTTGGTGCTCTGTTTTGAGGTAAAATGTTCAGACTTAGTTTGGCATCGTTGTTCTCTGTTGTTGCCATACTTTCTGTCCAACAGTGTTAAAAAGCTTTGTAAAAAAAAAAAGAGAAAAAAAAAGTTGTTGAATATGTTAAAATCTATTTAAGAGAAAATGCACATTGAATTGTTTTTAATTTCTTTTCTATAATTTTGATGTTGCACCAGAGGTTTGACAGTCTCCCAGATGAAACTTCTTTGCTCGTTGATAGGCTCCACCCCCCCCCAGTGTGTTTGTGGTGGTAATGGCCCTTCATCTTTTAAATTGCTTTTAACTTGAATATTTACTCTAACCCCACTCACTTGAACCTGGTATTAATAAATGCTGATACGGATTACCTGCTGCTGGTTTAAACATTGAGAGATCTGAAGCATTGTTATGTCATATTACACCTGATATCATGGATTTGTGTGGACTTCAAATGTATAGTCTTGAATTTTTGAGACTCAATTTTCCTAATAATAAACCTCAACTTCAAACCTTGTTTGAGCTCATTCATTCATCACTCATACTGTTGCTTTCCTATATTCATCCTCATACATTTACTGAACTTTGTGTTGTGTGAAAGATTTCTTGATTGTCTCGTGCTTTGAATTGTTTGAATTGTACAAGTGGTAGAGCGACGATGTGGTAATTACAAAGATGTGGGCTTAATTCTCAAGCAGCACTCAAAAGTTTGGGCAAGACCAAAACTAATATCACCATAGGCAGTTTGGACGATAGCCCACCGACAACAACGTCAAATCGGATCGAATTTCTGTTCGAAAGGGACGGTAAAAGCTGTGAAAATAAATAAATGTACCCTGATCAAAGAAGATTTTCAAACAAAAAGACATGTGAACCCATATGGCGGAGCGCGTTATCGTTAAAAGCAGAATATGCTACAAACGAGTACCTCGTTCCACCACGTGGTGGCAGCACAGAGCGAGCACCTGCCATCCATGTTGAGGGATAAACAATGAAGCAGAGGGGCACCTGCTCAGAGCTCATTTGTCCACACACCGTTATCTCACTTAAAAGCAAAGGTGGAGGCTGCAAACAGCGGCTCGAAAATTAAATAAGCAAAGCAGCAGCTTTTTGTCTCCTAATTATATGACTTCATAAGGACACTAATCCTCTCACTTGGGCTGGGATCCAGTGTGGGGGTGGATGCAGAGAGAGGAGAATAACAGGAAGCAGAAGGAGAGCTCAAGTACATCCTGATAAGGGAATAGAAGGGAAATCGTCTGGATATTTCACAACCAACTTTTATTCAAATAAGGACATACTGTCCCAGCCCTTACCCCCGTGGCTTGTGACGCATGTGCCCCCTTAATCTATGCATGCACCCCGCCAGAGAGCGTTCTCACCTGCTGGTTCCCTCTCCTGACATGCACCAACATTTATCTAACTGATATATCCGCAGTGAGGGCCTTCGGTATTCTTGCGTATTAACAGTGGATGGGAAGCGGGACTTTCGTAGGTGCACAAATTGCAATCCCCATCCTGTCAGCATGTTCTCCTGAGGGCGCTGTGCCAGTCCCCACCCTCTGATGCATGTCCATATGCCAGGTGTATTAACTCAGAGAAGCAGTGGACAATCACACCAACAGGGACGGCCATCTGTCCCTTTACAGATATAGCATGGACTCCTCAAAGACATAAACTCACACACACACCAAGACTGAATCAAATCATGGCACATTTTGGCCATAAAATCCAACTGAATGTGTTTCACCTTTCTCATCATTAAGCAGAATTAATTGCCCGTATTGTTTTAACACCAGACACGTGTTATTGAGATCAGCAGGGATTTATAAATTCTTCCCTGACATTATACATCAACACCCACATCCTGCCAACTGGAATCATACTTTTTATAGCTCGCAGCAGACGCATCCAGCGGCGATCAATACTGGGAGTTTCCTCTGACATGGCGAACACGGTTATTGAGGATAAACCGCCATAGTTATAATGGCCCCTTATCTGTATCTTGATTCTTCTCGCAGCACTGCAACGATAAACAGGAAGAGAAATCATTCTCATCAGCAAGGAGAGACAAACAGGTCAATATGGCCCATCAATAATGAAACAGAGCAAGCGTGCACGCGGGTGGTGCTGAGACGGAGGAGCAACACAGGTGATGCACTTGCTAAGCAGTTGAGCCAGAGATGCAGTATTTACGGTACTTTCTCTCCTTTTTCTTGGACTCTGGCTGCCTTACTTGTGTTAGATATGCATTGATTAATCCAGTAAT
>OMPJ01021574.1:0-10781 GCA_900312935.1 Carapus acus
AATTGTGCCTCTACCATACAATGAATAACTGTTAATCTGATTAGGCCTTGACGGAAAGTTTACACTGCACACAGTGTGCTGGAGACACGCAGTTAGCACGAGGGTCAAAAAGTCACTAAATGTTCTATTAATGTATTGTTGGCACTGATGCTAAGGTGAAGGTGCCAAAATTTGACAACTGTTGACTAATTTACAAATATCTATGTTAACAGTCGACTCTTCAATCGTGTGCTTCTTAACCGACAGAGATCTCCTTGTGAGCCTAGATTGTACCGACATAGCGGTAGTTATAGTGTCAGTCGCGTTTTTCATCTCTGGCATACATAATCATCATCGACACCATCTGAATCCGACTAGCTTTCTCGAGCGGGACTCTAAAACACGATAAAGCGGTCCGGATTCAATGAGCCCTATATCGGTGAATTTGTCGCATTTAATTAAGATCCAATCTGTCTTATTTCCGATGAGTTACACTCGTATTTTTCTAATCCACACAACAATAATAAACTCGCAATCAATCGAACAAAGAATTTCTGTGTGGAATATTTGGCGTTTTCGGAGTATTTTGTCAACTATGGATCTCGGACATCAATAACATGTCAGATCTCTAAAATTGCGATCTTAAAACTTGTGGTCGTGGTCGGAGATCAGAGAGCCATCGTAAGAGTTGAAAAAGCAGTCGATCTTACTTGAGTGTTGCTCAGAGGTCGCTCAAAGCATCGTCAGTTTTGCCACAGTGCCAATGGGGAACGGCGGTTCAAGTGCGTTTTAAGTACTCAAAGAATTCGAAGAAATTCCAATTCCAACATTCCAAGTCTTATTCAGAGTCTTCATGCTTAAAAAACTGCAGCAAACATATGACATGTGCATTCCCTCTCAAACACCGTGTGTTGTTTTGATTAAGTCATGTTGCGATACGTCGTGACGCTTTAAAGTCAATCAATCTGCCCCACAGCCGTGACTCCCACCGTAAATCCTCCTGTTTGATGCTGTAGTTGTATGGCCTGTTCTACTGAAGTCGGTGAAGATTGTGTCGCCCCTTGATCGCTAGATGGGGCCATCTACAAAACTTGTCTGTCTCCGTGCGTCAGGGAGAGAACGCGTGTGTGCGTACGCGCGTGTGTGGAGTTTTACAAGCGTCACCTCTCTTCGGTGTGGGGCCACTTGGGAAGGAGCGCCTCCGGCCGGCTCTGCTTTCCTCTCCACGGGATGATTGCCACTCTCTTCTCCTCTTCGCCAACTCGCCAACTCTCCCCGCACCTCCGTTTTTGTGCTCGTTAGAATTTTTTTAACCCGCCGTTTTTTCTTTTGACGCGGAAGACCTCAGCTAGATGCGACACTCCTCGGTTGAAGTTGACATCTGTTCCCGTTGTTCCCTTTGTGCGTAACCCGAGTGAATCCCGACGCAATGGGCCCCATCCTGTGTACTTCGCTCTTGGTGCTCTTCTTCACTCCAAACCCGAGATGCAAAGGTAAGTGTCCCTCGAGACCCACAGTATGAGCCCGCTTTGCTCTGGGATCGGATGCGTGGACCAAACTCACATTGAATACCTGTTATTCGGCGCTGGAACACGAGATTGACTTGGCGCTGCAAATTTGGGTGTATTTTTGATTCATTTGTAGATGAACTCTGGGGAAAATGTGTCAGTGATGTAGTGGCGTCTTCTCCTCACTTCTGTAACAGAATTTGCCAGGCAATGAAAGGGCAAAATTCACTTTTATTTCCCCAAAGTGCCTACCTTCCACCATGCCTTTGCCTCCCAACGAAATGTTTTGGCGTGTGAATGTTGTGTGCCTGCTGCGTGAGCAGAGTTATTCCAAGCTAAAAAACATTTTATCACTCCTGATATTGACCTTAATGTGAAAGGTGCAAAGGTGCTGATGGTTCTTTGTCCTCCTCCAGCATATAGGCCACTATTTGGCTAATCAAAAAAGTGATTGTGTCCCAGTTTAAGAGTTGCTGTGTCGTTGTTATGTTAATTGGAGGCATAGCTGGGGGGAATCTTTCTCCTCTTTGTCACTCATGCAAATTCATTTACTCCCTCAGCAGGGGGTGAGATCTTTGGAGATTTCCTGTTTCTGGCTCTTCATACCTTTTGGTATGAAGGGGGGGGAGGGGGTTAGCGCCAATTGTAGTGTCCTGTGGTCCAAAAGTATGATGAGGGATATTGAAGTGGTGTGGTGAAATTCCTTTAATTTCAGCCTATGTTTACATCAAAAGCAAAGTGGATACAATTACTGTTATTTTGAAGGAGACAGTTGTGAATATGCAAAACACTGAACTCATCACATGAATCCAGAGTTGGGATTTGTGCAAGGGACAAACTCAAACATACACAAATCAATACTATAAATGTGTTTGCATTTTGTAGATCTTGTGTAATGAGGTCATCAAGCCTTCAAGGGTATCAAGGTGAAGAATTGAGAGGTTAGGGCCCTATCTTCCCTGTTGTGGAATTGGAGTCTTGGGGAAGGCAGGACAAAAGGGGAGTGGAGATGAAGAGGGACAAAGAGAAAGTTTTCAGTAAATCCTCAGTCGTTGTATAGATAATGATGCAAGCATTTACATGTCCAGCTGGGTCTCCGCAAGACAGCTGGAAGATGGTAACAGAAGACTAGTTATCGCTTGTTGGGGACAAAACCCACAAGTCCTCCTCAGTTCTTTCCTCCAAAATTCCATCCTGCTGGAGAGAGGAGACACAAATTAAATAATGGTTTGATTGATAAGGTTGTGAAGTCAAGCAATGCGAGAGCGATGCCGAGATGCGAAGATAGCTGTAGCTGCGAGTAAAGCAGAAGCATGTCACTAATGAGTACTCGCAGCCGCTATGACTCACCAATTTTGGGTTATAGTGGAGAGGCAGTGTGTCTGCTCGTCTACACAGAGCTGCAAAAGGCCTGGCTTTGTCCCTTGGGTAAAAGTGGGGGTTGGTGGTTTGCTTTTAGTGTGTATAACTGCAGAAAAAGTTCTGTCTTTGAGCGTGTTTGTCAAAAAAAAAGGTAGGGGGATTGTAGGAGACAGAAAAGTCAGCTCAATGATCAGCTCTGAAGACTTTGTGAACGAGCAGATCCATTACCTCATGCTCAAACATGGTGATTAAATAGATCCTGTATAGATTATTGTTATTAGTAATGAAAATAATAATGATAATAGATTCCAATGTAAATGCCTTGGTTTGTTGCTATGGTAGAGCTCTCCAAGCAATTTTGGTTGATAACATGTGAGGGTGAAACAAATTAATGACTAGAAGCAGCAGAAACAGGCTGGAGAGTGGGTGTTGTTCCCTGTTATTTAAAGGCTGGAGGACGGAATCAAGGTGAATGAGGTTTCGGGCCTCATCTGACATCGCCTGTCCAACTGGAGACGGAAGGCAAACACTTTTTTTTGCCGTCCCAGCGTCTGTCTGTGTTTGTTTTTTGCCAATCTCTGTGTGGTTGAACACATAAAAAAGGGTGAAGAAGCCCAAACGTTCACCTTAGGAGGGAGATGGAAAAAACAGACTGGATTTCTTATGACAATTCAAAAAATCTGTCCATCCTAAGTGCCCATCTACATGTATGTAATTTCGCATAGTCTCAGCTCTCAGCACATGGAGAGAGCATTGGAAAGACAACAGACCATGAGAGTGAATTGTAACATTACCTAACTTTCACACTTTACCACATGTGGCCAATCCCTGCATGGAGCAGCCGGAGCTGCTGCAGTGGCTGGCGTAGAGGGCAATCCTTCCACAAGGGATTTTCTCCCTCCTTCCCTCTAGTGATGGGCAATACCAGATTTTTTGATTCAATACGATACTGATTACTTTTTGACCTTTTTTCGATAACAATACAGATACTGATTACAATGTGTGATTTTTGATGTTGATCTCAATATTTATGTATAAAAAAGTTGGTTAGACAGTGTAAACATAGAGTAATATGAGATTTGTGCTTGAAACATCATAGCTACTTTAATGAAGTGTAATTAAAAGAATAAACTTTGAAAGGCATTTCAACTTGCAACTTCAACTTTATTGATCACTATGTATTTGAAATGAAATGAGGGTGATGTCAATAAAAAATACACAAATAATAAATTAACACAAATAGTAAAGAGATAAATAGATAAAACAACCCAGACAATAACATTTGACATTTTACTTCAAACTAACAATAATATTAGTGACCAGCATTAGTTATTAAAACGAAAATAAAAATGAACATAAAAATGACAAAAATTAACAGCAACAAATATATATGTTGTACATTTTTTGAAAAAAAGTACACTTCTACAATTTAAGATTGGCATTCAGGAACAGCAGCATATTTACATTTTGAGATTTCAGACGATTATGTTTCTGACTAATCGTCTCCTGCCTTGAAAAACAGACTCTGTGCTGGAACAGATGTTGCAACACATCAGAGGTATCTCTTTGCCACATTGCTCAAAAGCCGGAATGTACTTTCATTTGTTTTCCACCAAAGCAAGGGGTCCTCACTCCTTGGGAGGATTTTTTGTTCCATGAATCTGCGCCTTTCAAGGTGTGCGTCTGTCGTGGCAGTGCGATTGCATCTCGCTAATGATTCTTGTTTTCACAATGTCCACATCTCCAATGACAATGTTCTTGAAACTTTTCACAAGAGATCGCAGTCTTGGTCTCGAGGCTGCCGTTGATGCCGTCTTCGCCATTTCTTGTCTGGCATGGTGGTGAACCTCGGGATGCACAGTCTTTAAGTGTTTAAACAAATTGGAGGTGTTGCTGCTATGCTGAACTCTGTTGTCGCATATCTGACACCTTGCTGCAGTTGCCTCTGTCGGCGTAAAGTGGTTCCATACCGCACTTCTCTTCCGCTTGGACATTGTTTTTGCACTCCGTTCACTCACCTACACCTACACTGTTGTGCCAACTGATTGGCTTGAGCATGATCAATGAGCATGGAGTGGTCACTTGAGCGCGTGATGTGCGTCCCGTTTCAATTTTACGCTAGGGGGAGCGGGGGCTGTTGCGGCACAAAAGCCTGTACGTAGTGCTTACTATGTATTGACGTTACGTAAGTGACACATAGGCGTTTTTCATTTAGTCACTAGTATCGATACTTTACGAGAGTGATCGATATTCATTCGACACTCGTGTGAGTATTGATATATCGATACCATGAATACTACCATCACTACCTCCCTACCACCGTCTGTGTGTGCTTCAAGACATCAACGCTCCATTGACCCATCAGTCTGCATCCAGTCCACATAAGCTGTAGAAATCATGCATATAGAACCAATGTTAGTTATTTATGTAATTTATGTAATGTTAGTTATCAAAATGTTGACTAGCTCTTTTTTTGCTGTTTCGTCCAGTGGCAAGAGTGACTAGCATGTCAACTAGGTTACTGATTGACAAGCAAGTCCACACTTGATGACTACCTCATTGTCCTATTTTCTATTCTTTTTCTTTTTTGCTGTTATGTCCAGTTGTTGGAGTAATTTCTCCCCCTGTCCAGCTTTGAAAATATCTGCACAATTTGTTGCATTCCTTTTTTCCTACAAGTGATTGCTTGAATCATTTTTGAGAGTGCAGATATTCTTCAAAGGGAGAAGGCTCCATATAAGGTGTCTTTCCACTGAAATGTTTCAAACTCTTGGAAATGCCATGTGTTGTTGTCATTAGGTGAAGCCTGTAAATCACGCAGCTTCAGAGTTCTTGTGTGTGTCCTTATCTGTGATGGAGCTTCGCTATCAGTCCCCTTGCTCTGTAAATACCAGACTGTTCTTTCATGGGCATGTGGGTTTTTTAAGTCATGCAACATCTCATATTTCCATTACAAGAACCTTCTGACTGCTTTGTTTTAATTTATCTTACAGTGTTCAACTTCATACCAATCCCATTAAACCATGCTGAAATGAGATATAAAACAGCAGGTGCTTGTTAAGTGAAGGTTTGTCCTCTCTTGATGGAAAGAAACCACTCATCTTGTTGCAATGAGGTGCTACGGACAATGTATTACAGAAAGAATAGTATAAACTCTCACGTCATGGCCGCCTGCAGCATGTTTTTGTTGCAAGCATTATGCACTGGCTTTGTTATTTTGCCACAAGGCAAGTAGTGATGAAAGCCATTGATAATAATGATTATGTGCCACTTCTGTCTTCTGACACGTTGGTTAGAGACTCTATTGCTAATGCAAAGCAGTAATGAGGTGTTTTGTTAGGACATTTCTGTTTTTGGTGTGTTTATTTCTCTTGTATGTACTATGACACACATGTTTTGTCTGATAATAATTAGGTTTGTATTCTTGTTCCAATAAAGTGCACATGGCAAAAAATAAACATTGTTTCTCATGGTGCACAACAATAGCCTTAATATGTTTGGAGACAGGACGACCCCCAACAAAATGGCAAAAATGGCAGTAAGCAGATGCCACTGAGAAACAAAAACAGGCAAGTCTGCTCTAAATGAAGGTGACAGTATTTTCTCCATAGCTTATGGCCTGTCAGGAGCGTGAAACGGGATAGTAACCCGTCATCTTAACATTCTGACAATTGCTGTGTGAAGTCAGCATACGTGATGGATTGCTTGAGTCTCTAAGTTTTAAACACGTCTTTCTGAAAGACACCAGTGAGAGAAGTGCATGTTTTAAAGATTACGTATGGCACTGTGAAAGGATGAGAGGTCTGCTGCTTTTAAATCACAGAGCAGCTCTAGAGATGGATGATCACAAAACCTGAAAACCCTAAATTGTTGGAAACAGGCTTTGTTTTTGGAACACATTTGCACAGATAGGCAGCTTTCCATGGGCAGAATGTTGTTGCCAGTTGATTGTTTGGAAAAGGCTGATTTATTAATCAGTGCTACCCAGGAATCAACGTCTTTTTTTTGGTTTTTATTCTCTCCAGACTTACTCAAACATAAACTACGTTTCTCTGAAGAAAAAGTGTGTGCTCCTGCACTGATGGCGAATGGTACATCTGTATAGCATAGTCGAAATTCACTGCAAATGTAAAGAATATCACCCAAATTGAACTTTGTCATCACAAGAAACTTGTTGGGTTGTCTTGATCAAAGAGTGGAAAAGTGGCATCCATGGTAGTCATCAGACTGGTTGCCTTCCAGCCAATTGTGAGTCCCTAACTAATGTTTTTTTAAAATGCAGTCTTTGATTCTAACATGCTACCAAAGTAGCTGCAATAGACTTCAGAGGGTCTAACTGAAGATAGATAACCATGCTGTGTCTGCAGGAGCAAAATCTAAGTGGAGCTCTTCATCTGAGAGCAGGGAGGACAATTGAGGATGGAGGCCAGTGGATGAACTATCCACACGTTTCATCACCTGAAGGTTAATGAAGGTTGATGATGTGCTGGGACCAGTGAAGATGCAGCCCTCACTTTGTCCCCCTTGCAACTATGAAAGCATCTCACCAGTAACCTGAACCTGGGAGCTACAGGTCTACATATTCTGAGCAGAAGCAGGCAATCACTTTTGTTTACCACGTTTTGTATCATTCTTGTGTTTCACCACGGAGATCCTTTCTGTCCAAGTTTCTAAAAGACGACACTCTGGGATGAGAGCACAAACAGTGGACTTCTTGGGCCACTGGCCTGACATCATGGTTGGCACATCTGCAGGCTGGCCTGACAGCGATGTGCTCAACATTGGTCCAGACAAGTGCGGCGCTCGCGTCCATATCCTTACCATGGCTGGAACTGTCCCAGCGCTTAGTGGGTTTGCCAGGTGTGAGTTCTTAATTCCAGTCCCCTCTCTGGCTGGGTTTGGGGACTAGGTGGTCCTCTTTAGGCCGGTGACACAAGGTCAAGCCACAATTTTCAGTCCACTTATGGCAACTGTTTACTTGAATTTGGCAAACCACCATAGCCATCATAGACAGAGCACTATACTTATGTCTCTTGTCATTTCTAACGCCTCCATTATACAAAGCTGGGTTTGGATGGTTTGCCCAGACTGAGCTAAAACAAAATGTGACTTAAACTCAGGCAGCTGCAGGCATTGTGTGGCAACTAGACTGCCACTGTGGATTAAATATTTCAGATGAGACCTTAATCATTAAGTATGGTAGATATTGACCATCACAGTATTGGGGTCTGAAAATAAATTTTTCAGTTGAGCTGATAGGTGTTCAGTAACACTTAAGTGGTCTCTCTGCCCTGGAATTTTGACGGACCAAGTTTTCCCACTTTAACTCCCCTTATCTCCCTCACCCCCTCATCGTTTCCTCTGTTACGCTCTGTTTTTTCACCTCCTCCTCCCCCGTCTGTAGCGGTGAAGTGAAGCAGTCCGTAGCACTGGACAAGCTTGAGAAGTTAGCCAGAGGTCAGTGCATTAATCTTCAAATGTGAGGGAAGTCTTCATTGCCATGCACTTTTTTCCCCTTTTCACTGCCAGGAGTGCCTGGAATTGCCGCAAGAACACATAAAAATATTGCTTGGGGAACATAAGGCAGGTCTGTTGCTATGTTCAGAGCATCTGGCGATGTTTCATTTCATACAGTGCCTCTGTGGAATGGGGTTTTAGTTTTGAATTTTAAGTTTTTTTTCTAGCTGAGATATGCATATTTGTCACTTTGCTGAACTGTAATCTTAAATATGAAACAGTGGAAGCCTGAGAAGATTGCTATTCAGTGCTCTGAACACTTGCTATCCCAGATTTTAATCCTGGTAAAGCTGCAACATCCTGTCAAAATGGGACTTGATATCAAAATGTAATGGGACAATCTAACACAGCACCTCTTAATTAGCAGAATTTCAGATTTTAGGAAAGGGCTATTGGAAAGGGTTAATTGAACAAACTTGACTTTCAGTTCAAACCAAGTTAACTTGGTCCTGTGAATGTGACTGTCTCTCCTTTTTAATCAGACAAACACAATGATGCTTGTTTCCTAACCTGGTTGGAGAAAGTCTAGTGTTCAGCGTACACACCGAGCAATTTGTACTGCAAGATCCCTTTAGAATACATAAGTAATTAATCATCTTTCAACAGAAATATGGGTAATATCTAGCACCCCACCCTATCAAAGGTGGCAAATAACAGCAAACATCTAGAGATTTGTGTAGTCCCACCGTAGTTGCCTACAAATGTGTGGACGTACAGTACATGCTCAACATATCAACGCAATCAGTTGTTGATGAAGACCACTCAGATACTAATAGAGCAAATAGATGTCAAATGTGACATTTATGGCATTGATGTTAAACTTATCTGCTGGACCAAACATGCGGACACCAAGGCCAGGGTCATTAAGCCTCAGGCTGCGCTTCAGGACATATAAAAATTGTAATGGGCTCTAGTGGAAATATGTAGCAGCCTGAGCTCTCACTGCATTTAACAAGTTGTATTGCATCATGACTCACAGACTTGAGTAAAACGAGTGTGAGTTGGGTTTGTGGCCACTTCGCTGAACACAGTGAACAATGGATGATGAACCCACAAATTTTAGCATGTTTATCGTAATAAAAGCTCATCAAGGCAAAGCAAATTCCATCATTGCCGCTGGCACTCAGCGCTGCTCGGGTCCCGTCAGCAACAGTGCCCGTATTGTTCTGAGCCCAAGGTAATTACTGGCTGGTGACAAGCATTGAGCGGGTGTGAAAGAGGCAGAAGAAGACTTCTGGGTGAAATTTGTGTCGATATGCACTGAACAACAAGCACGACAGCAAACAGAAACCCATTAAAGTTGGACAGTGTGTTCCCCTCAGCAGATGCATTTCATGAAATGTGCAGCTGGGGTGACGAGATCCTGTTAACTTGGTGGAAACTCAGAGGCATCTTTTTTTTTTTTTTTGGAAAAGGATTTTACTGCCGCATTTATTTGAATAATTATCCACAATGTGAATAGGTGGAAATGTAAATTGACAGAAAATGTGGGTCAAATGAAGCAATTCCTCAGAAAGCAGAGAGTGATGATTCAATGTCAGGCCTCTGCTCAAGGTGTCCAAGACACCAAACTGCTCGTCTTGTGTCCTCCAGAGCAGCAATGAAATGAGTCAAAACCAATGCTGCAAATTCAAAATGTGCAATGAACTACAAATAATGAGAAAAGAATGTGGTGCACACCAATAACTTTTGGCTGGGAAGTGAAGTGGTGCTGTAGACCCTCTCATTTTGGATAAATTTGGTCATTTAGCTTAATTATCTATTGTTATTTTTCCTCATTTTCTGACCTTGATATCCTCTGCACTATTAACGAATTTCAAGTATTATCTTTTACTCTTTAAATGTGAGAATCATCATGTCAGCATTCTAAGCCCACTCTGTGCCTCTACTCTGATTATGTGACCCTTGTTTCAGCACCCTTTCCCTTTCATTAATTCACCATCCTAAATTTTCTCTACTCTGACTGTCATGACAAAAATATGAAATTGGCCCACACTTGCATTCTGTTGACAAACTGTATTCAGTGTTAGAACCTTAATGGACCAATGTCAAAACAGTCCAAAGCACAATCCACCAAAAAGTCACCTCGCTCCATTCAATGGCCGACTGATTCTGAAGGAGCCATGTGAAAGTTATCAGCATCTCACTGAATTTGAGAAATGTTTCCACTGCATGATGTTGATTTGATTTGGCTTCTTTGACTAGAAAACGACATGAAGCTGCAGCACTTTCTCTACATGCCTCCACTCCTGCAAAGGCATCGCTCTTCCCATCCTGCTGAGAGTAGACAGGGAGGGATGACAAGTGTAGCAAAAATGCAGACGGTGTTGTGAGGACCAAAGAGAAAAGCCACCCCCTAATGAACAGAGCGTGCTGCAGATCTACGCCAGCTGGTTCTACATATCTCTGGACATA
>OMPJ01021576.1:4833-15700 GCA_900312935.1 Carapus acus
TGGAAGAGGTAACGAAGGAGGAGGAGGGAGCGAGAAAAGAGGAGAAAAAGGAGCAAGGAGGAGGACAATCCCACACCAAACACTCCTCACTCGTCAGTGTGTCCTCCAGTCTGTGTCCACTTTCAGCCAGTCCGCTCTCAGTGTGTCTTCTTGTACCTGTGTGTCCACACATCCAAGTGTCCTAATCTGTGTCCTTATCTAAGTGTGACCACTGTCAGCCTGTCCACCCTCTGTGTCCTCATCCGTTTCCTCTTATCTCAGTGTATTCACTTCCACCTGGTCCACTCTCAGTGTGTCCCTCTTGTCCCCACGTGTCCACTCATCCAAATGTCCTTGTATGTGTCCTCTTGTCTCAGTGTGTCCACTCCTCTTCAGTGTCCCCTTGCATCTGTGTGTCCACTACTCTCACTGCCTTCTTGTCTCTGCTTGTCCTCCTGCTCTGTAAGCAGGTTTCGCATTTGGACGTCCTCAGTCCCTCCAGCAAACCTCGTCCATTAATTTACACCTTAAGGGCTAAACGGCGCACACACACACACACACACACGGAGACACACAGACCCACACACACACACCATATTATCCCGACCTGTCAGAGCGTCTGTGCGTGTGGAAATGTGTGTGTGCCGAGCAGCCAAATGGCTCCAACATTAACTCGGAGAATGTACATCTTGTTTTGTTTGCTTTGTTGTCTTGTGATTTGTCACCTTTGCCGTCTGCCTGTAAACATAAATATTTATTCCGGTGTCAAGTCTGCCAGAATTCAACCTGTGTGAGAAAAATTGATAATTACAGCTAGCTTAAATGTCTGCTCTGACAAAGTGGATCTAAACGAGGGATGGGTGTTGAATCATCCTCGCACAGAGATTATGTGTGTGTGCGTGTGTGTATGTGCGTATGTGTGTGTGTTCCCTACATTGTTCCTCAGCTTCAGTTGAGGGAAATAAAGGAAAAAGGCGTTTTAAATGGCTTCCCTGGCACATCACTGTGTGCCACATTTCTCACACTGAGACAAATGATACATGTTGGACATCCAGCGTCTCACACACGCAGCCTCACCGCGTCTCTCGGTCTTTACAAATAAACGACAAATTGAGCAGCAGGGGAAACAGTCGCCTTTGTTTCATTAATATCTATTTGCTCCATTTAATTGACTACTTTGTGGTCCATATTTTTATCTACATTATTGTATCTAGTTGATTAATTTTCATTCTGTACAATAGTCTGTTTTGTTATTGTTCAAATCCTTTCAATCCTTTCCACAATTGCTCGACAGGCTGGAGCATTTCACATTTTGTGAAATACAATTTTTATACAAATAGTATAAATTCATCCCAGAGGTGAGCAGAATGATTTCTGGCATGAACGTTTTATACAATTAAGAGTCTCAAATTTTAGACCCTGAGCAAATATGTGAAACATTCAATAAATGCCACATTTCTCTCTGACATTTAGCAGACATTTGAATAGTTCACCGCAATTCATTTTGCAATTAGTCCGTCCTGGAAGGACACTGATTTATGCAACATAAAGGGAAATCGGAAAATATTGCTGCTTTCGCAGGACAAACACCATTATTATGCGTTTATGGCTGTCTGAGCCGCAAAGATCTATTAATTCAATATCAAGTATCAACACATTTGATGTCTGCAGTGTCTCACGGCCGCCGCTCTGCAGACAAAGAGCCAATTGAGACTTTCAAAGTAAAATTTCACAGTGCAATTTCAAAATAAAACTAGACAAAAGCAGCAGAAATTTAAGCAGACGGCCACCTTAGCCCGTCTATCCATCAGTCCATCCATCCATCCATCCATCCATCAGTCCATCCATCCATCAAAAAGAATCAATAAATTTGAATCTTCAGACATAACAATTCAACAACAACTTGGAAGCACCAAATGAAATTCTAGACTTATCAGGGACTTCATGTGTGCCATGCTTTGAAATGGGCTTAATTGACATGTTCACACACACACACACACGCATGCACACACACCCTGTTGTGTGTATTGTGGCTCGTCTTCCTCTGTTTTGAGGCGTTTGAGCGAGCAGAAGAGAGTGATCACGTTAATCACAGCAGACTTTCATCCAGGCGAGAGGGCGATTACGGGTGATTACAGAGGAGAGAGAGAGAGAGAGAGAGAGAGAGGCCGCGCCGCCACGCACGGTGACCACACACTAATAAAACGTGATGAAGGGCTGGGCGGAGGAGTGTGGGCCGGGCGTGTGTGATTGGTGCGCCAGTTAATTGCTACCGTGGCGTTGGCGGTACAAAGGCGAAGGCGCCGGGGCCGCACGGCGGAAAGTCTCACGGAGCATCAATCAGCCTTTGAGCCGCCGCCGCTGCCGCCGCCGCTGACACGGACATCAGTGAGGTCGCTCCTGCGGGGCTAACTTTAGACGCCATAATTAATCTGCTCTGACATCATCGTCATCAATGCCACCATCATCCTGGCCGTCACCTAGCAACCGGGATTAAGGGGGCGACAGTCTGGCGGAGGAGCCAAGGGAGGGGAGGGAGGGAGGGGTGTCTGGAGCAGAGGGATGGCCAGGGGAGTTTGCTGATGTCATCACAGAGAAAACATGCTGACGCACGCACACACGCACGCACACACACACGCACACAAGGCCAGTGTAGTTCATTTTCAAGCGTCAATGTTCCTCCCTGGTGCAAATAGCAACTACTTCAACCACAAATCTGTGCGAAGTGTGAAATTTCCCAGAGTGCACTGCGGCGTTGTGACGTCATGTGATCGGTGTGAGATTCACACTGGCCATGCCAATCTTGTATTCTCATGTTTTGCGACGGTTTGCCGCATTGCCACAGTGAACAATGAGCACTGCGTCCCATTCTTTATTTAGAACAGCACACACACACACACATATACACACACACACGTGGCTGGACGAACCTGTTGGACATGATGTCCCCTGCCTCGTATTAGTCAGTTGGAGTCTCTTGAGCGGAGAAAATTAAAAGTGCAGGAGCCATTTTAATAGCTTTGATTAAGAGTTAATGAACTCCATCAGCTCAAGACACCAAAGTTCTACAAGAGCACACACACGTGTACACACACACGCGCGCACACACAAAACAGAGTTGCCTTGTACAACAGCCCGCATCCGTTGCTCGGGCTGCTTGTCGCGACTGTGAAAACCGTCCAATCAAACGCGGTGAGGCGGAAAAATAAGAGGCATTCAAGTGCATCATGTAAATATCAAAACTTGGCAGCTTCACCTCAGATCCCCAGTCGCGCCACCTCAACCACAGGTGATCTACCCTCGCTTTCTCTCCCCCGCACACACACACACAGATACAGACACACACACACACGAGCCAAACAGCAGTCATCCTCTGCAGGCACAAACGGCCTCTCAAACTGTCCACAACAGAAAATTGTAAACGGCAGCGTGTTCAGGTGAGGCAGCGTTCATGTGTGTGTGTGTGCGTGTGTGTGTGTTTATGCCCGGAAAATAGGGGGAATAACAGGCTGTCATGAGGTGACACATCAGCCTTTGTTAAAGAAATTACTCCGCTCTTCGCCTGGCTGTCTGACGCCGGTCCAATCGCACAAATTGTACATTTGCTGGCGGCGCTCTAAATGGAGCCGCCGAGCCGCCATGTTGCTCCGCCGCTGCACAAAGACGCGGGGCAAATAGAAATCCAATTATCTGAGGGCAAATAATGGACGTCTCATTTACAATGCGCGGCTGTTGCCACAGTAATGGCGGCAGCGCAATTTCCAGCCGCCTGGCCGGCCGGACGGCCGTCTCGTTGCTTTGTCGCTGCTTAATTTGGTCCCGAGCCACAAATCGCACAAATCAGGTCCCAAGCTGTGAACGCACAACAGAGTCGGAGTCGGAGTGGAGGAGAGACACTTACATGTAGCGGAGGTGCGGGTTCTGAGCGAAGGCTCGGGCCTGGATCACCTTCAGGTTGCAGTTCATGATGGTTCTGGAGGAGAAACCACAAACACACACAATCATTTTATTGAATACGTCCACCGTTGTTTTTCGTTGTTTCTTCCTCCTTTTCATTGTTTTTCTTCTCTGTTCTTTGATTCTGTCTGGTTGGTTGGACTCCACGTCTTTTCTGATTTTCCGCCTCAGATCTTACCAACGGCTAAACAAAAACACTAAAAAACAAGCAATTACGAAATTTAACCCCATGGAAGTAAAAGCAAATGGAAGCATCCAAACGCTATCTGAGGGAGCCCCTGCTGGCCACCAGCAGAACTGCAAGACACCGATTCAAGAGGGAATGTTACATTTTTTGTTCTCGGGCCTGTGGAGCGAAATATCAGGGCAGTGTGTGTGTGTGTGTGTGTGTGAGCTGTCAAACTCATTGAAGCTGAAACCACAGTGGCGTGAATAATGGAGGTTTTTATGGGTATTTGTCCTTCTTCTACGTTGCAGAGAGAGCGTGTGTGTGTGTGTGTGCGTGTGTGTGTGTTCACGTGCTATCATCTCTCAACATGTCGACAATCGCCGAGCGACTGTGTCATGTTTCCATCAATACCACAAGCAGCTTATCGGGAAAGTATCTTGATTTATTGTGCGATTCTCAAAATGAGGTAAAAGTGTGTGTACGTGTGTGTGTCGGGGGGGTTGTTTGTCAGAGTTCTCCGATTGGAGCACCTGAAACGTTCCCCCACTGCCGCGCGAGCTAAGTGTGAAATTGAAGCCGTTCTGGTGACTGTGCGGATTCCCGGAGGAGTCCAGGCGTTCCCTGCGCCCCAGTTCGGGGGGCGGCGTCATAATCACATCCCGTCCTGTAATCACAGATGTCGCTCCCCAAAGAGGTCGACGCCATCATCAGCGACCGCCTCCCAATACTGCGCCTCGTCTTTCACCCAGGTGCTTGTGTCGATTACTGCCGGCGTTCCCAACAGGAAGGTGGCATTCGTGCCCGCCGGGGTCCCTCAGGGGTCCGTCCAAGGGTTTCAGACATGTTAGCTTTTGTTGCCGGGCCTGTTTCGGAGCCATTTTTGGGATATTTCCATTTCTCCTTTGACCACATCCAACAACTATTAACTCTCGCCTCCAGTTTTTGGAATTCTTGCTAATTTTCCACAATAAACATCCAAAGATTAGCTCAACTTTGCTCTGCTGAGGACCTGAGACAGCTTTAGAGTTATTTGTGCTCTGCATTTCGTTGATATGGGACAATGTCCTCGGGGACGGTTCTCACTTTGACTCTTTCGCAGAAATCAGACCAATAATGACTCACTGCTCGTTAACGCCAGAATGAGTCTGGGAACGACTTCGGGGCTTGGTTAACGCTCAGTTTATCGGAGACTTTAATACGTGTAGGAACAGACAATTTGGGAATATGGCGAGATTTAAAGGTGTAATTAACCTATGTTACACAGCTTAACATGGTTAATGCTAATGTTAAACTTAATAACATCTTTAAAATTTATCTAGGTCACATATCTTTAATCCTCCTGCTAGGAGGACCTGACGAAGAGTAAGGATGGGTGCCGAGGAAGCCACGACATTTCGCAGGGTCGGAGCAGCGAGCCAACATTCGCTGGCCAGGGAACGGGCCAGCGGACGGGCAGGAGCTGCGGCTGCGTGGGCACGAGTGAAATGTAAATGCGGCTCGCCGGGCTGGGAGAGAAATGAGAAATTTGGCTGTAACATCACAGCAGGTAACAACCTTTCCTGGGACGGATGGAGTCCAGGTCGGGGAGGAGCCACGGCGTCGGGAGGAAGGCGCAGTAATGAGAAAAATGCTAATTTAGCGGTGGATATATTGCTCTACCTCTCCCTGATGAGAGATCAAGGAGATCGGGCAGAGAGGCCAGCGCTGACTTTGGAGGGCGAAGAAAAAGAGATGGCTGCCAGTGTGTGCGTGAATGAGGGAGAAATGAAGAAAGAGGAAGAGGAGGGGGGTCGGCGGCGGGGTGAGGAGGCCAGGAAGAGGAGGTGCGGCGTGGCTTTTCTCCTGGGAGGAGACAGGGGGACAGAAACTCGGGCCTCCCTGCCCGACACTGCCAGCGACATTTGATCAGCTGCACCGCCGGCGCCTCGCTGCGGAGAATCAAAACCTCATTAGCAGTTCAGTGACGCGTCCTCCACTTCCTGTCCTCCCGCCGCATCGCCGCGCTAACGCCTCGTCCCTTCGCATAGGGCACTGGGCTCGGATAGCTTCGGCGTGGAGGGGGCGGGACCGTAAAAGGGGCGTGGACATAGAGGGGGGGATTTGGGAAAGTAGGCGGAGTCACTCACAGTCTCTGCAGTCCAGTGTACAGCTCCATGTCCACGTCTCTCAGCGTCTGCAGGCCCGTCCAGTTCTCTATGTGTCTGCAGACAGAGAGCAGAGACAGAAAGCGGTTAGCATCAACATCCCGGTCCCACAAAGACAAAGACGGTCTCAACATTGTCCCCAAATTTTATTGACCCCCTAATCCATCAAACACCCCATGATTGGTCAGAGGGAGACGGGGACACGCCCTCGTCCTTGTCCTGATCAGTTTGGTGGACAGACGAATAACAAGTGTAACATTGTGTAATTATTCTGTTATGGTACAACAAACACCTAATTTATGACATAATAAAATGTAATTTCAGGTTATGCTTGATTTACACACGCACACAAACACACACACACACACACACACAGCTGTGGATCAGAATGGAAATGTTTTCGCCTCGACCGATTTGAATCCATCTGTTCGCGCACGTAGGATCATAATCACGTGTGCAGTTTAGGTCACATCTGAAACTGTTTTCAAGCCGACAACCAAGGGAAAACGTCGTGCAATCGGAGCTGCACGAGGGCGCGGCGGCACAATGGCCGGATGATTACGGCGCCGCGGCAACGCCACCGCCGCACCGTTGTATTCCAGACAAAAGGAGAAAATAAGGTGAGAGTGATTTCTGTGAAATGTTTGTTTTGGTTATCGCAGCAGACACGCGCGCGCGCACAAACACACACACACACACACATTTACGCGGCTCGCACCCACATACACACACACACTGCATCCGGATGTCATGTAAATGTGCCACGAGTTCGGCGTCCGCAGTGATTTTGCGCGCACACACACGCACGCACGCGCACACACCCTGTTTACGGCAGCAGGATGATAATGACAAAAGATTGCTGCAATGCTGTGACATGAAAAATGTATGAGTGTGCGAGCGAGCGAGCGAGCGTTTCCAACGCTTGGCGACACGTAATACAACCACATAACCATTTCACTCACACTCTTTCACACACACACACACACACAATGAGAAGCCGTGAGTCACACAACAATGCTGTGTTTCCTCAGGACATATGATTGTCCGGTGAGTACACAGAAACAACGGGATGTCCACTCAGTCCCACACAGGGGACACACATAGACAGATATACACAGACACACACACACACACAGGGATGAAAGAATGTAGAATATGTTTTCCGGATCATTTCCTCCCTTGACCAATGACCAGCGAGTGAGCAGGAGACAAGCAGATCATCAGGCCGCACATCGCCCCAAACCAAAACTTCCATCTGCTCCTCAATACAGCCTGCAGGAGCTGAGCCGGGCCAGACTGGGCCAGACTGGGCCGAGCCGGAGGACAACGGCCCGGGACCAAACAGGCTTCATCCCCCAGACGGCCATCTGTCCCCATCTAGGGGACCACGGGCAACCAGATCCCCCTATCACACACACACAACAGGCACCGGACCTGCTGTCTGCCTCCAACCCGCCCGGGGTCTCAGCACCAGGACCGGTCCTGCAGACCAAGTCTGCGGCCTCCCATGAAGACAAAGAAGACTAGAGAAGTTGGGGGAAGGAGGACAGCACAAAGAGGCAGCAGAGGGGGACGTCCTAGTCCGCAAGTCCATGGAGAGAGGGACTGAGAAGCGGAGAAGAGCGATTAGGTGAAGACAGGAGGGGGGGACGAAGGCGAGAAGACGACGAGGGACAAAGGACAAGGACGCGTGTCCGTTATCCACAGTAAACGTGATACCACAAACCCACAGTGGGGAGCTCCGAGGTCAATGGTTAACCTGGGACCGGGTCTTCTTCTGTGGTGCTTGGACTCGGGGCAGCCACAAGGTCAAGCGTTGCAGAAGTACAACTGCTAGTACCACTACTACACCTACTTTTACTCCCTCAACTGCTGCTACCGCAGCAATACAGCCGTATGAGCCGTGACATACTTTTCAGAAGGAGCAAACAGAGAATGAAGGCCGTCATCTATACGTTCCTCCCTCTGTGTGGAAGGTTTTATTGTGTGGGCGCATACTGTATGGATGTGTGTTCCTGCGTGTGTGTGAGATGTGTAAACGTCTCTCACCATGTCTGCGTAATGGAGTGCAGCCATCTCACTACCACTACCACAACTACTACTACTGCTGCTGATACTGATACCACTACAACCAGTACTTCTCCTACTACTTCTGTTACTGTCACAGCTGATACTGCAACTACCACAACCAACTCTACTACCACAACCTCTGCTATCACCAACACTAGCAACTTGAACTACAACTAATACTACTACCACGATAACAACTTTTACTGCAGACACTACCACAAAGACGCCAAGACGACTTCTTCTGCGACCATCACCACCAACTTCAACGCGTACTACTTCTACTACTATGATGACGACTAGTACCGTCGACAGTACGAACACAATGACCATTTCTACTACCACTGCTGCAACAAGTTGTTATTTGATGCTTGAGGACCAAAACATGGCTGAAGGTTCGGCTTTAGAGTGTTTGCTAAAACTAAGAATGACAAGCTTGAGGCTGAGGGCTTTTCTACTTGGTTAAAATTCTTGGACACAGTCTCCAAAACAAAACAATGCCAAACCACGTGATATGTAGCCAGCAGGTGCAAACGCAGGGCACAAAATAAAGCAATTTACTAAAACCAAGTTTCAAACATGGACAAAAGACAGAAGACTGAACACAAAGTGCCCTACAAGGTCAGAGCCCGGGAGCAGAGACACACAGCAAAAACAGGCATGGCACAGAGGCACTGCAAGGCCAAAGTGAGAGAAATACTCACACAAAATGAGGCAGGAGCTCCACAAAATCCACATTCATATCCCAAATACACAGATAAATCCACCCAGCTGACATGGACAGGAGAGGGAACAGCACATGACAATGAGAAGGAAAATCAAGTCTATGGGGATCAGGTGAGGAGACACCAGGACACACCCACACCAGGGAGGAGCAGATGGACAGAGGGACACACCCACAAGAAGATCGGATGGACCTACAATCAGGAAAAAAGAACCTGACACAAAATAGCCTTAAAAAAGTGAAGAGGAGGAACACAAAGACACTGGAGAAAACAAACAAACCGCAAATACATCCAGGAAATGTTCAAGATGCTGGCATGACACCACAAAAACATCAGAACAACTGCTACTGCTATTACCAGCACTACTGATGATTTAATCAAAATAATTTGATGTGTTATTTCTCAGGGTGTTGGGGACCATTGTGAGAATAGGCAGGACAGATAAAAGACACTAAAAGACATAATAAGGGAGTAAGAGGAACATAGTGTCCAGAGTCCACATGTTGGTAGAGACAAAAAAAAATGTGTGTGTGTGTGTGTGTGTGTGGGCAGGCGTGTGTGTGTGTGTGTGTGTTTGGTGTTGAACAGATCATTGTTGTTCAATTCCAGAGGTGCTGCTGGTGAAACAATAGATGGATTTGACTTAACAATTGAACACACACACACACACTCACAAACATATACACACACACACGCACACACACACTGTGATCCCACCCTAAACATCTTTGAACCATGCAAACTTGGACCAAGTTTTCCTGCCACAAAGTTAATGAACTTTCAGGGATTTCTTCTTCTGCCAATTCAACAATTCTGACCAAAGGTCCCCTTTTCTGTCTGGGTGATTAAGGCTGTGAATAATAAGCTCCCTCCTGCCTGACGTCCCTCCAGCGTCGGTCGCTATGCAAACAATTACAGTGGCGAGCACGCAGAGAGGCGTCGCCGCGACGCGACGACACGCACACGGCGCCGCTCCGATACAGGAACACGACAGGCGACGCCAAACACGCCTGTTCTGCGCTAATCTCCTCCTCCCGCTCTCGCTTCTCCTCCCCTGGTTGGCCGCACGGCTGTCTGGCCGTGATTTACGGCTTTGTTGGGATGATGTACGGCGTTCCGCACCGGCACCTTAATGGGAAAATGTTTAATAAAACACAGCGTCTCTGGTGTGTTCCTGGGATATTGATCTACATCCTGCCTCTCTCTCCCTCTCCTTCTCCCTCTCTCTCTGCCCTCACAGAGGGCGAGCGGCGAGCGGGGTCCTCAGCATCCCGAACACGTCGGCGGTGCGGGCAAGGAGGGAGGGTGTGTGTGTGTGTGTGTGTGGAGGGTGATGGTGGGGGAACTGCGGGAGGGGTGTATGGCGGTGAAGTAGCACTCCTCTAGATTAAAGCGCACTGCTAACATCAATCAGATAACCTGTTTTCCTTTGTGCGTGTGTGTACGTGCGTGCGTGTGTGCGTGCGTGGGAAGGTGGGGGTTGGATGTTGCGTGTTTCCATGCCGATCTCGTGAGCGTGTGAAGACGGGGCGCCGGGCGGAAAGAGGGAGAGAGAAAGAGGAAGAGGAAGGGGAAGAGGAAGAGGCATGTGATTAGTGCAGCCCCTCCCCCGGGGATCACTCGCCGATCACTCCCATTTCGCTGGGCGAGGCAAAACTACGCACGCACACACACGGTGTGCTTGAACTACACACACACACACGTGCTGGCTGACGCCACAGGAAGCCCTCGGAATAACACCCCCGCCCCCACCCCCCACCTCCATCTGCTGGTCAGGATCTGATTTATAAAATGGCCTCCGGCGTCGATGTTAATATAGAGTCAAT
>OMPJ01021577.1:0-10377 GCA_900312935.1 Carapus acus
CGCAATGTAAATACTCTTTTCCGCCGTGTCTTGATTGCAGCTTTAACGTCCAGCTACATTTTCTTCACGTTCAAATTGACTCTCTAATATTTATCGCTGACTTTGGATCAAAATGAGGAAATGGAGGCATTAGCGTGTTGGAGCAATTCGTGCAGCCGAAGAGAAGATGTTTGCCAGAGTGGTTTTACAGTGACTAGTGTAATATGGATGCTGGTAAATATTGAGATATGCGTAAAATCAAACAGTCTAAGTGTAATTTCGGCGATGGAAAGGATTTTGAATGAAAATTTCTCATCTTTAGTCTCAATTAAGGTCTCTCTGTAGGTCTGAATTCTTTTCTCTCTTTCTTTTTTTTTTTTTACAAGAGTGGAAACATTTGACAGGCCAGACCGTCTGAGTGTTGTCTTCTGTTTGAGATACATACTGTGTGAAGTAAAGCTTTTCTCAGAAAGCCTGGACGTCTTATTTATCTCCCCAGATGCAGAGAAAGCAAACATTGTCGAACATACAGTAAGTGACACGCCTGATTTATTGCAAATTTTCATATTTTAAAAGTGCAGCTGCTGTCTTGGTGGCACGCATTGCTGCTTAGTTAATGACTGATTTTGACATATTTGACATATTTCTCCTCCACACATCCAAGTTAGGATTATTGCTTTGCACATAATCTTTCACATCTGAGAACAGACTGTACAAACGCTCTGTAATCTTTCTGACTGTGCGTGCCAGTGTCATTGTGTGTGTGTGCGTGTGCGTGCGCATGTCTTATGTGTTTGTTGTTGAACACCAACAGCATGAAAACATGTTATGTGACTGAATTTTGACAACACACCCACAAAAATGACACATCAACACAAACCAATGAGGAGAAATCTGAGTCCGCATCAGAATTGGAAAACTCTCTAGTGACTCCAGAGGGGATATTGCACTTTCCCCTGTTCCCATTCAAGCCTAGAAAGGAAGGTTCTCCCTCCCAGGGCCTGTTATAGGACTCTATGTCCTAACAGGGCAAATCAGCAGTGTCCTTTTTCACCCCCCCCTCGCCCCTCTCCCTCTCACAGTCCTCACAGCCCACCGGTCCTCTCGCCCTCTCGTCCACCAAAACAAGCCCTGGTACCTCTCCGTTCTCAGCCTCTGTCACATTTCCGTTCGGCGTCCACGCGTCGGCGACCGTGCTGCCGCTCAGGGAGAAAAACCCTCCCCCGGGGACCACCTCGTCGTAGGAGGGGGCGAGAGCTGCCGCCCTGACTTGCTCCAGACGGAGGCGCTGTCTGCGTCGGTGCTCGATAACGGTCTTTGTGTAGGAGTTGAGCGTGACCACCGCCGCTGCCATGCAACAGCTGAAGGACACCCAGGCAAGACTGAGGAGAGCAGAGAGGAGGAAGAGGCGGGGAGGCGCATGTCACCGCAGGGGTTCTGAGAAGCTGAATGGCTGCAGGTGAGGACACAGGTGTCACTGCCTGCGTCCTTTTCTCATTGGGCGGATTTCCCTCAGCCTTGTCAGCTGATTGGCCGACAAAAAGCGACATCATATGCAACAATCTCACCTTCGGAGCTTCACCGTTGTTTGTGTTTGTGAGCTACTTACGCAAAAGACCAGCCGTAGTCCCACGACTGAGGCCGCCAGTCCTTCGGCCCCACGATCACCGTCATCTGAAACACGGTGGTGTACATCATGTGGGCCACCATCCCAAGAAGACCTGGACCAGGACGGAACAAAGCTGGTTCAACACTGGTCAAAAAAACTCAGATGTTACATATGGGTGATGGCGAGAGGGTCTGACCTGATAAGACAGTGCAGATGGCGGCGAAGGCGTTGATTTTTAGCGAGTGCATCTCTTTACGGAAACACATGACCTCTAGGCACATCAGCAAGAAGCCCATCCCCAGCAGGCCGATGTACGAGAACTCTGCGATCACCGACAGCCACAGAACGCCTACAAACACACGTCACGCACCTGAGCGCCGAGGAGCATTAGCAGTTCCATTATCAGCCACACACAGATGCACACAGCTGTTTACCGTGAGTGTCCTCGGGGGTTAAATCTATAAAGCTGCGACACTTCTCGCCTGTAACCAGAATTTGTGTGTGTTAGCAAAGTGAGGGTCGATGACTAGTGATGGTGGAGGAGTTTTGATTTGTATTTGGTTTTTCTTTAGCGCAGCTCCCAAAGTAAGTGCTGGTATCTGCACTGACCGTCGTTGATTTTCTCACAGCTCTCCCAGAAGCCGGTGTGAAAGTATCTGAACATGTACTTGTCCTCCCCCGTCTCCCAGATGTATTGCACAGCGTTGGCCGCCTGCCTCTGCCTGATCTTGGCCAGCTCTTCCCTCCTGGCCGGAGAGAGGGTGCGGTTCAGGGGGCTCTGTGTGGGACTCTCTGCAGGCAGAGATGTGGTGTCACACGGGCGTGCTCGGTTAGTCTGTCCTCCATCTTTCAAAACAGTTTATTGAATCTAAATTCAATTTATCTAGAGCAGGGGTGGGTGAACACTGAGGGGCCACAGTGACTTTAAAATTTTGACAGACATGCCGCATCAGCAAAAGGTGCAGACCTATCAAACAGAAACTGAAAAACAGCACTAAGGTGTTACATTATTTACCTTTTGATAAACATTTTAATAAGTTGTTTTTCACCCATATTTGCCAGTGCATCAAAATCTGGTCCTAGTTTTGTTGTATGTTTTCAATGCAGTCAAAATTGTGAATTCTGTACCAATCTTTGGTGGGCCAGATCGAAACCACCATCGGGCCTGAAGCGGCCCATGGGCCATTGTTTACCCACCACTGATCTAGAATGCGAGGAACCCTCTCACCACGCTGAAAACGCCAGCGTCAGTGTTTGGCCCCCAGCACCAGTTATTTGTATGAGCATTTGTTGTGGCATTGTTAGATGGATGGTGTCTTATAGGACGTGAAAATGGGAAATTTCATGCTAAAATTAATGCACAATAAAAAACACAAGAAATGTCCAGCACCGCAAAAAAACAAAACAAAAAAAAAAACTCATGAAACTCAATGTGGAAAAAATAACACTTTAAAGAAAAACATCCAATCACTGGCTTTACCGTGTGAATACACCACAGGCAATAAAAAAGAGATTAAAACTGCCCCAAGAGGAAGCTAATCCATTAATTCTTGCAGTCATACTGAATCATATCTAGGCAAGCATGCAAAGACATCGTGCGAACAGCAGAAATTAAATACTTGTGCAATGAATCTCCTTTTTGAGCAAAGCAGGTTTTCAGAGACCTATCAAAAGTGCGTACTGATGACAAAATAGCGTCGGTGAGGTGTTGCTGCTGATGGGGCGAGCGTACCTGTGGTGTAAGGCTCGCTGTCGTTCTGACCGCAGTTCTTCATCTTGACGGGTGAGAGGCAGAGAGGCTTGACCACCTTGTGCGTTCCCTCGCACCAGTAGGAGGTGCTGATGGCCAGGATGGAGAGGCCCAGAGCCAGAGAGGTCAGCGTGAGCGAGAGCAGGGAGCGAGAGCGGCGGGACATGCGCTCCAACATCGCCGCAGCCGCCGCCGCCGGGGACTCCAGAGGAGTCAAGTGAGGCTAACGGCCAGAGCAGACAGGACGGACCCAGAGGGATTTTTAGCGAGAGGGCCAGACGCTCTGAGGCGGTCGGGGGAGGCACTGAGCTGCCAGGTCTGGAACATATGGTGAAAAAACACAATCATGATGTAAGGAAAGAGAGAAAGGATGACAAAAACAGCACATATGTCACAGGACGGACAGATGGAAAAGCCAGAAGGGTGGAGAATGTTTTCTTAAACTGGGAGTGATCCTGCATAGACGTTGCAAAATTAACTGCTGTCCTCTGAATTCAAACCATGTTCCCACACAGCGACCTCAGCTAAGCTGAAAGTAACATTAGTAGCCTGCTGTGATCTATATGTCTAGGATATATAGCGCAAAGCAGACATTTTTCACCTCATTGCACTTGCTTTCATTGGGGATTGGGGAAAACAACCAGTGAAAATACACGACGTCATACCCCAAAGTAATCAGAAATATTCTGAGGCACCGTTTTCCTCCTCTCGTCCACTCTTGCAAAAAAGTCCATCTTCATATTTTCCTCAAATTTATCGCCCTACCTCCCTCCCACACACTCCCCTGCCCGTGTGAGCGGTGGTGACCCTTACCTCTGCAGCTGCTCGCCGTCCTCCCATTCCTCAGGCCAGCGGTGGGACGGAGTGTGTGTGTGTATGTTAGCCTTTCTGTCCAGGCTCTCAGAGAGTTTATGCCACACGCCATCCCGAGTCTCATAATCCCTCTAAATCCACCCGTGTGTAGTTGGCTCTCTTCTCCTCTTTTCACCCTCGAAAACATTACCACCACTCAAAGGTTCCATAACATCACTTACTTATTGGCAGTCATTCCATTACTACTAATCTATCAATAACACTGTCAAATCAAGCTAATTAACACAATTGGTTTGATTAGAAATGCCAATCCCATAAAGAGAAAGGAAAATTGTTGAATTACTGATGAAGGCAAAAAAAAAATGGACTTTTACAATGGTCAGAATAATTTATTTACAACATATGTACATCAGAGGTGAACAAAAACCAATAGCAAAACAAGAATTTGCAAATTCATCAGGGTATGTCTGAGGGTGAATCTTAGAAAAGGGGAGCAGGCCGGAGGAGAGTTTGAGGGAAAGTGTCAACCCCAAGCTTGGGATTTACAGTAATGTAGAACAAGCTTGCCGTCACTGCCAAAACACTGAAAAAGAGCAAAAGAGGAGACAAAGATGTGACGTGCCAATGCATTGTCAACATGTGCACAGCTCCTAAACACTGGTCCTCCTCAGGACAGAGACGCACAGGTCATTTTAACTGAAGAAACTTAGAGTTGGCAACAGATTTGGGGCCAACCAGTGGACCGTCACAATATATACACCCTCTGCTGGCCATGACCTGTCAATGCAGCTTCAGGCCACTACTGAGGTTATTACTGCAGTCTTCGAAACAGGGACAACAAATTCTGAACGCAATCATCATGTGCTGCTTGTAGATAGATTAATGGGAGCAAAATGTTGCTTTAACGCTTTTGTTTGTTAGGTACTTACATCGAAAAGAACCCCTACTTCTTGATCTGGTGAGGGTGCAAAGGACTGGTTAACATATATGAACTGAAAGAGAGAAAGACAACAGTGGACAAAGCAGTTAAAGGGAGTCTGCTTGCTCATAATAATGATGATAATGATAAAGCTGTTCACAATACAGCTGACAGATCAGTGATTGTGGAGGGAGGAGGAGTAACATCTGGAGTAAGGTGATGAATTTATTCCTCACTAGTTGTTCACTTCCATCCATCTTGAGAAAGCGACAGATGAACTGAGCGAGAGCCTGCACCGTCCTCCCACGCTCCATGGCCCATTTCCGTTTTTTCATGATGGGAGTGTCTCCCACTGCTTTCAACAGCACATCGACTGCAAAATCATAGTGGAGACATTGGGTCTGAGCATCCAGGCCACACCAGAGACAAGAAATAATGCTCAGAAACACATTCTAGATTCAGTCAGCTGCCATCGAGTATCTCAATGACCAATCTCAATGATAAGAAAGTGATGAGGCCAGAATTGTTCTGAGCTAAGAGTATGCCTTGTGTTCATGTCATGGCAAGTCAATGCCTTTGCACTTCGGCAAGGCATTTCACACTTAGCTGATGCTCTGAGGATGTATATTGACATTATTTACAAATGAACGCAGTGACATGTAACCATCAGAATAATAACCCAATGATATGCGATGTCACAGACATTGATAATATAGATGAAAAATTAATAAACTTGCTAATAAACAATGTATCCCAAGCACTGTCAGTCACCGGGGAACGGTGACTGGACCGTTTTTTGCAGTACTCGGTTATATATCTTTCGTCAATATACAGTGAAAAATGCTCCTTTGATGTGAAATACCGAAAATAACTTGAGAATTCCTACAAAATTGGGTAAAAATATGGGTTACGGCTCATGAGGAGGATCTCCAGCTGGTCGAGGTCTGTTAGCTTAGCCTGCTGACATTATCGTACACCCCACATCACGTGGAATTCTGAATTAATTGAAGACACTTTTAGACACTAACTATTTGTTTAAAATAGAGCGGATCAGTGTATATGAGTTGTGAGTGAGATGGCTGGTTCAGCAGTACAACAAAATGTAAACATTAGCTTGTAGAGAGTCAGGAACTCAACCCGGTAGTGCACCGGGTTGGTTGAACACTGGAATCCCATTGGCCCCATGAAAAACTACAGCTATTCTATTGGACAAGACACCTGCCAATCATCTGAGACGTCATACGGTCCGACCCCCTTGTATTGCAGTCGCAACCGTACTGGATTTTTGATCACTTCACTCTGATTACGACACTACGCTTGACTAATTCGGGACTCTTACTCTTTTTGTTGTCTTCGTTTGGTGTCGACTCCTCTGGCGGTGGCTGTGGGTCCTCTTTTTGCGCTTCTGTTGGAGATTCAGCATTGTCAGACATGTTCGGCTGACAACCTTAGCGTCACTTCATATTACCCTCCTCCCCGAGTCAGCAAGGGTTTCTATTGCAAACGCCCATTGGTCAGCTATAACGTCAATTATTACGGTTCATCATTCGATTGGTCGCTTTGTCAGCGTAGGTCGTGTTTAACCTCAAGGAAGCGTTCGTAGCAGCGAGGTGAGTTTCGAGCTCTATAGAGTTAGTAAACATTTGTCGTTAAATGAATTCAGATGTCAGTAAACCCTTAAAAAGTGCAAACTATACTAAATGCATTTTAATAATTTAAGGTCACGCTAACATGTAATTCACAAAGCTTTTCTTTTGCTCAGGTGGTGTGAACCTATCCTGGAAATAATTGTCAAACTCTGAGGTTGAACTTGGTCCTGATCACCACAGAGACACCAGTAAGCCAGTCTCTCTCACTGGGATAATCCACTCGATTGAATTTTATATTTGCCAGAGTGTAATCACTGCAGTTAGTCACTTCAAATGAAAAGCAGTGTACAAGGAGGAAAATCTCGATTTTCCAGATACGGATGTCGTAATAGGAGATGATGCCTGAAGGGGACCCTGCTGGTTAACTTTGTCACAGTGACCCTTGTCAGCTCAGCCATAAAAGACCATGCAGAACTCACTCATTATATATTATTGGAATTTACTTGATGTGCTTCATTGATGATTTATTAGTGAATATTTCATCTTCACCCACTGTGAAAACAGACATGACACAGTGACATATGCAGCATTAAATGATAAAAGTCTGAATGTTCTGTTACGTTGTTGCCTCCTCAGTGGCAGCCATCGGCAGGCTCTCCGCCAAAGATTCAGTCTTGCTTCTGTGCGACATGCAGGAGAAGTTCCGTCCCAACATCTTCCAGTTCACTAATATCGTCAGCAACGCTGCACGATTGTTGCAGGTTGTACAAGTTGCGCGCGTCTACTCTACTCACACCACAGCCGAGGTTAGATTGGAATTTGTTTTGCCTCCCCCACGATGACATGTGGTGTGGTCTCTCCTCCTCTCCATCTGTCTCCAGGCCTCTCGTGTTCTCGGCATCCCATCCATCCTGACCGAGCAGTACCCTAAAGGCTTGGGTCCCACAGTGCCCGAGCTGGGAGCAGAGGGTCTGAAAGCCCACGCGAAAACCTCCTTCACCATGATGATTGAGGATGTGGAGAAGGAGCTGCAGGCTTTAGGAAACCCCAAGCAGGCCATCCTGTGTGGAATAGAGGCACACGCCTGTATTGCGGTGTGACTACGTTTTATATGTAAATATTATAAATATTCTGTCAGTGAATGATGCTGAATTTATTCTCTCCAGTGCACAACCTTTGACCTGATCGAAAAAGGAATGGAGGTTCACATTGTCGCTGATGCCGTCTCATCCAGAAGGTATGTCTTCATTTTACAGGGTGTGGAATAGGTCACTGCTCTTATTAATGTGTGTGTGTTTGTGTGTGTGTGTGTGTGTGTACTATTTGTGTTGCCGCTGTGGGATCTCGTGCTTCCCCCCGCAGTCAGACAGATCGCCTGTTCGCTCTGTCCCGCCTGAAGCAAAGTGGAGCTTTCCTGACCACCACAGAGGGTGTGATGCTGCAGCTGGTCCAAGATGCCAAACACCCCAACTTCAAGGAGGTGCCCAAGCATTTGTGTGTTTAGATCTGACAGTACTGAGGCTAGTATTACACCTACAATACATACACAGAAAACCCAGAATGGTAATTTAAAGGGCTGCCTTCACAAATGCATCATTTAAGTTATGTGATGCTCGGATAAGTACAGACCACCCCTGGTTCTGTGTAAAGTTGCTGAATCCAGGATGCCTAATTTATACAAAATGTGTTTACTTCCAGATCCAGAGGCTCATGGCCCATCCGTCACCTGATACTGGCCTTCTTGCTCTCTTCAGTGGTCTTTAGCAAATGTCCGTGGTACTGTACAGAGTTAAACTGCTTCAATCAAACAGCACAACAATAAAATGATCCTGCCAGCCTGAATCTCCTCTGCTGCCTCTTGTGTTTGTTTTGACATGTTGCTGTTTAACAGGATAATTTTCGTTTGAATAGCTTTTGAAAGTCAGAGGTTGTTCTTTTGTGGTCTTCTTACGTTGCCTCTCACTCTGATCAGCACTAGATCAACCATGCAACCCGCAGTGGAAAAACTTAGCCGAGGAGGAGGAGGGGCCAACCTAGAGAGGAGGGTACAGGGAGTGATGTCATAAAGGGGAGGAGCGGGTGATGTCATCCTGCTACAGACCGAAAGGGAGGGGAAGGATAGAAAAAGGAAGCACTCCGATTAAGTTTTGTTGTTATTTCCCCAAAGTAACATTAACTTCCAAAGACAGAAGTGAATGATATGAGGCCTCATGGAGACCAACCCTGGGAGGACCGAGATCTGAGGGGCGGGACGCTCGGCACAGCGGCTCACATCAAATATTAACATTGTTTAGGGCCTCGGGCCTCGAGTGGCTGGAAAGAGGTAAGCTCCTCGTCCCTGCACTTTGTACAACGCTGGCCAAACCCGCTCACCAGGCCTTTATGTTGGCATATTTGTGCAATGTCCTCATTCCAACGTGGAATGTTTTCCGGGGTAGAACAGAGTGCCGAGTGTTTCATCAAGGCAAGGGAGGAGAACCAATGCTTGACAGTGTTACATTTAAGGCTGAGAAGAAGCTGCGACCTCCCCTTCACCCCCTCCGCCCCCTCAGTCTCAGCTTGTTTGTTTTGTCTGTAACATCCAAAGCAAATACCGAGACAGACTCTGACAATGTGCCGTGATTCTCCAGACCTTGGACGAGCCGCCATGTCCTCTGACCTGAACTCCAGTCTCACCAGCATCGACTGGCTGCCTCAGCTGGGAATCAGCAGCCTGCGGTCCGGAAAAGAGAGGGGGGGAGGAGCGGGGGAGAGGGACAAAAAGAGAGACAGAGGGACGGAGAGGGGAGGCCTCCTGCCCGCCGTGCCAGATGTATCTCCCTCAAACTCCAAAGGGAAGCCCCCCCACAGCTACGCTACTCTCATCGCCATGGCGATAGCATCAGCGCCAGAGAGGAAGCTGAGCCTGAACGACATCTACACTTGGATAAGCGACACTTTCCCTTTCTACAGCCGGGCAGGACGTGGGTGGAAGGTAGACAAAGGCCTCATATCCCCCTTATTGGTTCTATTTAGATATCATCATATTCCCGCCATTTTTGAGATAAAGTCCAAACTGGCTTATAAACTTGTATGATTTTTTGAGGGATGTCCAAATGAATGTTTGTCACCTGTTGATTGCTTTTTCTCGTCTTTGCAACAGAACTCCATTCGGCACAACCTGTCTCTCAACAAATGTTTCAGGAAAGTTCCTCGGCCTCAGAGCGACCCTGGCAAGGTGAAATACACTCAATTAGAAACGTCTCACATCTATTACAAGCGCCATCGTGAAAGGTGTGTGAGACTGAGGAGCTGATGCCTTTCTAGGGTTGCTATTGGACGATGGATGGTCCTACGGAGGGACACCAAGCCAGAGCGCCTAAACGTCCTTTCCCCAGGGACGAACAGGTTAGAGGGAACTAACCCTAACCCTCACCGACACGAAATCTAGACGCACTCGCACCATTTCCTGCTGAAAGTACTTTGTGTCCTCCCAGGTCCTCCACACACCAGACACCCACACTGACGAAGGACCCTCCCCTCCTCAAGCGGAGCAGCAGGCAGCACCACCTTCCTCCCTCTCCCCTCCTCCCTGCAAGGTACCATCCCCTCCTCTCTCCTCCTCTGCTCCCCTGTGGGACATTCCAGATAAGCACTGACCTGTCCTTCATCCACCTTACAGCAACAGCCACCGTACGTGCCGTCCCCCGTCTCCAGTCTCCCCGTCGCTCACTCATCC
>OMPJ01021580.1:0-11429 GCA_900312935.1 Carapus acus
CCATTCATTCCCCCGCCCCCTTCCTTTCAGATAGACAGTGATTGGAGGAATTTCACGTTTGTTTTATATTATATTTTTTCATTTTCCCAAAGGAAAATAAAACACACAAAAACAATGAAATAAGAAGTTAAATGATGCAACATTTCATTATATCCGCATCGTCGATACCGGTCCTTTATTCACTCACTAAAATAAATAAAGAAAACTATCGCGCTCGCCTGCTGGCGAGGAGGTGAACTGCAGCGGCTGCCAGCTCCAATTAGTTGTGCCCCGCTGCTCCTCCCAAGCTGAGCTCGACGGTGTGTGTGGAAAACGCCGCTCCGCTGGCTGCGCCGCCGGGGGAGCGGCCGGGACGGGCCGCCGCTGTCTGGAGCCCCGGAGCCGATCCGGGCCGAGCCGATTTGGCATGCAGGAGTCTACGAGGAGGAGGTGTGTGTGGGTGGGGGGGTCTACGGAGGATGAAGCCCGATGAAATATATATGTGATCGTCCTCAAACATGTATTGTTCGGCGCGGCTGTGAGTCCCCGGGCTGCCTCCCTCCCTTCCTCCCTCCCTCCTCCACATCGGCAGAAATGTTGCGGAATGTACACAAGCCGTCTTTGAACAATCGTGACATCTGCTGGTCATAAAAGGAATTACACTTGACACCTCTACGCCTCTGCACAATACATATACTGCTCAATTTTAAAAGAGCAGCCGTAGAAATTGTGAGAAGGAGACATTGAACGGTGGGAACTGCACAACAGACATTCATATCGATAATTTTCTGAAACATTAAATACCTGAGGAGTAGTAATGCTCGCGGCAATGTCCTGCAGTAAATAAGAGGACTGCAGCAGTACGCACTTAAGATACAATTTATTAAACAGTGACTTATCATACAGGGAGGAAGACGCACACCTTCAGTGATGATGCTTCTGCTTAAACTGCAGGCCGCAGTAGCCACACGTGCCCACTTTGGTGTCTTTGTCCTGCAAAAACACAGACAGAGACAAGTTAACAGTCGGACTATCCACCAAGTCAGGACGGACAAATCGTACGAATGAAAAATATTAGTGCTTCTAAGGTCACATAATCTTTCAAATGCTCAGTGGAGCTGAGGGACAATCAATGCAGAAACATTCAGGCTGAATGTTTCCAAATTTGAAATGAAGGTTCTAATAGTTGGGCCGGATTTAATGGCCTGATGGGCCGCATGTATTTGTGCATTTTGCAGTGTCTTACCAGGTTGATGTAGACTTTGGGGTGACCCAGGGCTCCTCCTCCTCCATCGCAGGACACCACTCTGGATTCAACATCACTCACCGACTCCTCCGCCACCAGATTAATGGCAAAGTTCTTATTCACCTGAAAAATAAATGTGTGTCAGGTATAGGTATCCAGGTGCATCCAGTAATAAAAATAAATAATATTGACAATAATGCGACTTCATGGAGTACTACAGTTGCTACTACTATTGTTGAGAAGTGACTTATCATTTGTTTATCTCAATTGTTGTTTGCCTTGGAAAACAGCGACTTTTTCTTTCAGGAATCTAATATGATAGTTCAATGAGCTACATACCACTTTCTGTCCAACAATGAACCGAGCCCTCCTGTGGTCATTCTCATCAAACACCTGTGGGAAACCAACAGAATTTACATCAATGTCAAGCCAATACACATCTGAATTAGCTAATTGGCTAACGCGCGGCCATGGTTCAGACACGATTAATAGCTAGGCACTGACAAAGTTTGGTAAGAAATACCTGCGTTTCTGGCACGTTTTGAAATTTTCTGTTACATGAAGAAGAGAAGAGGACTTATGCCGCAAATGTTTCTCATTTACGCCGATTATTTCAACAGTGTTGTTCAGAATATGAGCAGTTAGCTTAGCGTTTCCAAGAAGCTAAATCTGAGAGGACATGGCTATCAAACAGCCGAGAAGGCTCACCTGGCCCGTGTGAGTGATGGCCTCGCCGGTGCTAGAAGTTAAAGAGCTGCAGCCACCAGCAGGAACGACAGAAACCCGCCAAGAAGAAGCAAGAAGCCTCACATTTTTACCGAAGGACATAGATCTACAAACCAAGGCCGCCATGTTTGCAGCCTCTACTCCCACAGCCAGTCATGGGCACTTCCTGGCTCACCCAGACAAGGAGCCGAATCGACTGATTGAATCAGGAATCACTAGATCGAGGAATCCAGAGACTTGGATCCAACTGCCTGCTGTTGACACGAATTGGTGAATTCACCGAAAACATTGAGAGTCTAAATAATTCAGTAAAATGGTCCCTTTTGTGAACTGTACCTTGAAACGAAGACTCAATCTCACCCGACACGAATCCCCGCTCCCAGCTAGACAATATCAGAATCATTCACGATACAGATGATTTGGATGACTCGCTGCAGGAAAATGAATTAAAGTAATAAGATGAACGGTGCAGTACAGTTTATTAAACATACAGTTGAAGAGTTGGTGATATGTATCATGCACACTCTACGATTTGGTCGATGACCGTGCAACTTGGTGACTCGAGCGAGCCGGCTCAGCAATATGGGCAACACAGAATAACAATAGTCCTTAGAGTGACTCGAGTTTACCACATTTACCCACAATGCCCAGCGTTCAAACAGAATGGCTAAAGTGTTCCTGGGTTTATTCTGACAGGTTAATTATAAACATACTTTTGCTTAAACGAAATACTAGAAACACACGCATATTTCCAAAGAAAGTAGCTTACATATTTCAGATAGTTGTGTGCATTCTACACCAGAGTATCCACACTTTGAGAGAGTTACCTGATAGTCCATCAAACGGGTAAAATAGCACATCAACACCACGGCTACCGCAGTCCTGTGTGTGTATGTGCAGTCAAGGTCTCTTGTTTCACCTCCGAAATTGTTAAATTCCCCGGTGTGATCGTATTTTGAAACTTTCACGGACCTGAAGCTTAAAGGTTTGTACACTGCTGTTGAAATCAAGTCCGTTAGATAGAGACGTTGTCTCTTACGCCGCTACGTCGCTGCTAATGGATGCTAGCGAGGCTAACCTCACCGTCGTCCCAGTGGCCGGCGAAATAACACATTTCTTCAAATGTTATCTCTCCATTTTGATGATTTACGGCTATAACTTTCATGAAATCACACTGCCCTCAGAAATATAGCATTAAAGACAAGTCCCGGGCCAGTATTAAGACTGGAGAGATGGAAGTAAAGAGTTGAGACCTCACATGTTCATGTTATCCATCTTGACTTAACTGTCCTCCTGTCTGACATGTCCTCGACTCTCCCCTGCCCGTGTGTGTGTTTGTGTGTGTAGGTTTCCTCACCATGCTGCACCACCTGTGGAGGCCCCTGAGCCGCCCGCTGGCCCAGATCTGCCTCTTCACCTCCGTATCCTCCTCCTCTTCCTCCACCCTGGCCCAAATCTACAGACGTCTGAGCTCTCTGGCCTCGTCTCCCAACAGACTGCTGCCACCCTCTGCCTCACCATCACCCGCCCCTGCCGGCACCCTGTTGGGTCAGTGTCAGCATCTCGCCTGCGTCCAGCCTTCGGCGGGAATGAAGACCAAGTCGGCGCTGAGGAGGCGATGCAGGGACTGTTTCATTGTCAGGAGGAGGGGACGTTTGTTTGTCTTCTGCAAGACGAATCCGAGACACAAGCAGAGGCAGGGCTGAAACAAGGAGTGGGGTGTGGGGGGTTGAGCTGGAATGGGGAGCTGTGTGTGTGAGTGTGAATCTGTCATAATAAAGTCCCTCTGTTGTCATCATCATCATTAGTAGTAGTATCTATCTGTCTATCTATCTATCCATCTATATCTATCTATCCATCTATCTATTTTTAGATGCACATTCAGAATTGGTTATTAACTGGTGCTCTTCGAAACTCACAAGCGCGGATACTGTTGTATCTCTAGATGTTGTCTACAATTTGTCCACACGGTGGCGCCAAAGCTACACAAAATTTTCAGCCAAATAAACAACTACTGCATCTCAACGTTCAAAGAAATGAAAGAAAAAAAAAGAAACGCATTTTATTCTGAGTGGGGAAATTCAAAATGTTCACACTTTTTGTGTCTTTTTTTGTCAAATACATACATCACCATACACATCATTAACCAAATGCTGTACAATAAGGGAGGGGCTCAGAGCTGTACAACACAGAGGGTTGTGGCCCACCTGCTCACCTGAGTGTGAAACATGGTGACAAAAAGAAAAGTAAAATATCTGGAGTGTTGAGTGAACACAACTGTTTCTAGAAGAAGAATCCCAATGTGTGAGTGTGTAGCATGATTGCTTAAGAAAAAGAGGAATTCTGAGAGATACGCCACAGTATTGACACACTTCTATCATGCAAACACAGCAGCCATGGAAACCCGACTGGTTTTGGAGATGTTTTGCAACAAATAGCGACGCAGGCCTGGGCCCAGCTGAGCTCTCCTCACGCTGTTTGTCTGGCTAAATTCCTCGCCGCTCCACCATCGGTATTCCTCCTAGTGCTTGACAGCGACGTGCTGGAATTTGACGTACACACTTCGGAATCGTCTTCAGCTATGGCCGACCACACGGCCTCACACAGGATGATGGTCTCGTGAGCTCCGCTTGGCCCTCGGGGTGAGGTTGAGTTGTCCGTGTGATCTTGGGGAGAGTCGCATGTGAGCAGCTAAAGGAAAGCTACAAATGACCCGGATGTCTCTAGGCAAGGGGACAGTCTCGGCGACATGAGGGCCAAGTCAGTGGCTCAGAACCTCCAGAAGCCTATCTGGACAAGGGTTCTAAATACCTCCACATCCGCACACAGATCCTGGTGGAACTCCATCGTTTGGAATATGGAGACCCATCGTTTACTTGTTTTGTCCAGTCCTCATCATCGGTCCCCCTGTTCTGGACCAGTTAGCATCCACAGAGCTGTTACCGCAGCTGTCGTGGACACTGGAGGGGGGACAACCTGGAGGGGGCGCTGGGCGTGCTGATCCTGGGCAGCAGGTAGGAGAGCCTGCTCGTATCGCTGCTGACGCAGATCCTTGGGGGCTGACCACTAGGGGGCGCCGGCCAGTGTCTTCCGGGGCCTTTGGTGCTGCCGATATTCGGCAGAAGCGAGTTGCGGCGTGGGAGCGAACGTCTCGTCGCATCATCGCTAATGCTTGGGAGGACGCCGCACCTGGTGGCCGGAGAGGGACACTGCGGGCCGGCGGAGTCTCTGCGTTTTCCTGCGTCCAACACCGGCAGCTGGATGGTGGTGGTGTCCTGGCAGCGCTGGTAGCCTCTTAGCACGCGTAGCCTGGCCTTGCTCTCCGCTAGCGTCCTCCTCAGCTCCAGCTGCTCCTTCTTAGCCTTGATTTTAGCTTCCTCGCGGCGGCGCTGTTGTTTCAGCATGTCCACCTGCTGCTCGTAGCGTAGCCGCAGAGCCGCGGCCTGTTGCTCGAACTCCTGTCTCAGCGCCGCCTCCTTGGACTCCAGCTGTTGCTTGGCGGCCGCTTCTTCACGCTCCAGCTGCTGCTTAGCCTTTAGCGCCGCCGCGCGCTCCAGCAGCGCCGCATGCTCCGCCTCCAGCGTCGCTCGCGTCTCCACAGCTCGAAACAGCGAGGAGGTGCGGCTCGTCCGCAGGCCCTGCAGCCGCCCGTCTCCGCTGTAGCTGCGGCCGAGGCGAAGAGTTGGACCGTCCTGTCCTATGGCTCCGTCTGAGACGTCCCCGGGTGGCGTTGCCGAGCGCTGTGCGGCAGCCATGCTAACCTTCGTCACCCTCGCAAAGTCTTTAATGGGGGCGATTTTGTGTGCGAAACATCTCTCGGATGCTTCCTCGTCCTCAGACAGAGGACAGGCCGTGTCCTCGTCCAGGTCGTCCTCCATACAGAGGAACTCGTCCCCCATCACGCTCAGTAGGATTCAGAGTGTGTTTTGTCAACTTTTTTCCACCTTCTCGGCCCGTTTGGAGCTCTCAGCTTACGTCTGGCTGGTGGACTCGCTTCCCCTGCACGTCTCAAACGGGCCTCTGCCTCTGATATCGCAGCCTGGGATCAATAAAGTATTTCTGATTCTGACCTCCGTCTCTCGTCCTCCGTCTCTCTCTCGTCCTGCGGCTAGAGTGTCTCCCTTTTTGAGCGTCTCTTCCCCCTCTCGCTCACGTCAAGGAGACGTGAACGCGTGGGCCTCACGTCGGGTCTGTGCTGCTTGGGGCGTAATGGTGGAGGTTGAGGGGCGGTGATGGCGTCAACAAGAGTGATGTCATCAGTGATGTCATGGCGGTTGCTCTGACAGCACAATGGTCTGCTGAGGCAAGACGAGATCAGTGTGACATACGTGACCAAGACACCACACACGTTTGCTTGAATGAAGATAGTGTGGATGCTGGCCACGAGTAAAAGTACTGTAATTGGAGTACATGTCCTACTTAGCATGTAAATTACCTTTGTATGCTAACAACATCTGCTGCTTATTTACTATGAATTGTTTCTACCTAATGTTCTTAACCCTTACATGCACACGTGGGTTCATAAATGACCCCATTAGAATGTTATTGTATACAATAAAAATTGTAAATAAAAATTGTAGAAAAATTGTAACATAGTCATATTCCATGATTCCTCATTAATCATGTTGGTGACATGAGGTAATACTTTTCTTTATTTATGTTTTCTTTTTTTTAAGAAACATTCTCAATATTTTGAGAATTTTACGTGGGGTCAAAAATTAGCCTACTTGTGGAAGAGTGTAGGTATTGGTATTGCGCATAAGGGTTAATCGCTTCTTTAACATAATAATCAGAAAAATCTGTAGTATTTGCAGGTGTGTGTCACAGTGTGTGTGCCCCTCCTGCTTAGTTATCTGTATCAGTGTTTACCTATTGATGTATGTAATCTATTTGTGAAAAGATCAACGTATATAATCTATTTGTGTATTAATTTGTCTCTCTCTGTGGCCAACTGATGTTTTTTAAGTCTGTTTTGTGATTCCAGTAAAGTACTTCCGCCTCCGACTCATTTCATGACGCCTCTTTAGCAGTTAGCTTTAATTTTGAAGGCTCTTCCGGAAAAGCTATCTATTTTAGCTAGCTTGCCGTAAGCTAACAAACACCTCCTCCCCGCCCAGCATCACTCGAGTCCAGGCAGCGACGGGACGAAGCCGGCGCCTCTACGCACACACACACACCGCCCTCACACCGCGACTCTCACCGGAGTTGCGCTGCTTTTTTCCCGCGTCTCTTCTTCCCCCCATTTCCCGGCGGGGCCGCGGGAGGAGACATGAAGTTAGCGGACAGCCGCTCCTCCGGGCCGGATCGCCCCCGGAGTCCGAGGAACCCCTTCATCCACGAGCTCAACCTCAGCCTGGGGGAGAAGGTGAAGGTAAGACGGGCAAAGGAGCGACTGTTGCTCCGTGTTTACTTTACTGTACAAGTGCGCAGGACTTAACTGGGAGTACCGCGAGTACAGTGGGTGGAAGTACCCTATGGAAATTACTGAATGGAAAGTACCCTGCGTAGGTACGGTGAGTGGAGGTACTGTTTGTGGAAGTTAGCAAGTACTGTGAGTTGAAGTACTGTGAGTGAAAGCATTGTGTTGAAGTGTTGTAACTACTGTACGTGGAAGCACAGCGGGTGAAAGTACTGAATGGAAAGTACCGTACGTAGATATGGCGAGTGGGAGTATTGTTTGTGGAAGTTTGTAAGTTCAGTGAGTTTTAGTTCTGTGAAAGTACTGTGAGTTCTAACATTGAGTGTAAGTACTGTAAGAAACTACTCTTAGTGGGAGTACAACAACTGGAGGTACTGAGTGTGAATGCTGTACCTATGTCTTGTGAGCGTAAGTAGTTTGTGGAAGTACTGTGAGTTGAAGTACTGTGAAAGGTTACTGTGAGTGAAAGCAATCAGAGCAAGTACTGTAAGTAACGACTGTAAGTGGTAGTGGTGTGAGTGAAAGTAGCATTTAATGGAAGTACTGTACACAGGTATTGTGAGTGGAAGTACTCTTTGTGGAAGTATTGTGAGTGACAGTGCTAACGAAATACTGGTGGTGAAAGTACTGTGAGTGAAAGTACTGAGTGTAAGTGGAAGTACTGTAAGTACGAACACGTGTAAGCAAACTCACCTAAGTACACAAACGCATACACAGACACGCTCTCACGTACGCGCGCATACCTGAGCCGATACTCACAAAGAAGCAGTAAAAATGTCCAATGTTTGACTCGATCCAAGACATAAATAATGAGCAGAAGCTCCAAACATGGCCTCTGATTTATTTGGCCCCATTCCAGCCGGAGCAGCGACAGCCAATCAGCCGCGGCCTGTGTGTCCACACAGCCGCCATGATGGAGGAGCCCGGCTCACGTCTGGTGTTTACAGTTGCTCAAAAGTGAGACGCAGCTTCCGGGACCCCGAACCACTCCTCCTCCTCCTCACCCACCTCCACCTCCACCCCACCCACCTCCCTTCCTTTTCCGCCATGTTTGTCTCCGTCTCACCCAAAAGTCGTCCCGCGACCTTCTGTGGCCGCTTCTCTGTCTCCACCATCACCTGCATTTGTGTGCCAAATGCCCGCATGATGGCCGCCCCCTCAAACCTAGACCGCCGCACACGTGACATCTTCCCACGCTGCCGGTGTGTGTGTGTGTGTGTGTTTGTGTGCAGCAGATAAAGCAGATAGTGTCCAACCTCCAGGTGCGAGTGTGTCAACAGAGCTTAGAAGCTTCTAGATGGTTCACACCCCTAGCCTTGATGTTTGGACATTGGCATACACACACAAACACACACACTCACACACACACAGCCTGCCAGGAAGTCTTGACGCCCCCTGCCTCACAGCCTCAGGGCCTAGAGCGGCTGGGTCACATTCAAAGCCTCACACACGCACACACACACAAAGCCCCATGCAGGAAATTGTCCGTCTCTCACCGTCTGAGTGGGCGGAGTCAAGCACGGCATCCCCGGCGGCCATTTTACGCCCCGTCTAGCCGACCATGTTGCTTTCTGAGCCGTCCTGCCGCCATTACTCTTCACGTGCAGGCAGCGGGACGGCTCTGAAGTGAGCGAGAGCCACGCTGAGGTGCCCATGAGCAAGACAGCAAACCTATCACCTGGCGACTAGAGGCCACGCCCACTGCTCAGGTGGCTCCGCCCCCCCTGCGGATCTCCTAAGCTGGACGGGAGACACGGATTCTGTTTGTTTCTACGTGCCTCTAATTGGGCGTCAGAGTTTCCACTGCGCTTTGCAGTCTGCCGCACGTGCGGCCGATTAAAACCTCCAATGTGTGTGTGTGTGTCAGTGTGTGTGTGTGTGTCTGGCCGACCTACCTGTGAGTGTGTGTGTGTGCTGTTACAGCGTCAGTCTGCACATATGGGCACAACAAAGCCCGAAACTCTTCACCTCGCCATGTTTGTCCTGTTCGCTCGTTAGCCTAGTGGAGGTGGGAAACGGAAAGGAGACACACACACACACACACACACACACAGAGCCAATGAGAGCAGTGGCTGTGTGCTTGGACCTATTGGAGCTGCACAACTCAAGTGTGTGTTGTACAACATTAAGCTCTCTATTCTATTCTGTTCTATTCTGTTCTACGCCATTCTATTCTGTTCTATTCTATCATGTTCTTTTCTGATTTCGTGAATAGTATTTGCAATTGAGTAACCTAAAATTTAGTTTGTGTGTGTGTGTACTGCATGTGTACCCTGTGTTTACCAAGTGCATCTATTGTGTGTGTACCCAGTGTGTTCCGAGTGTGTTCTGAATGTGTACCGAGTGTGTTCCGAGGGTCAGTGCCACTCAGGCCGAGTGTTTCCCGGAGCGAAGCGCCCTCGGCCTGCTGAAAACAATTAGCGGCGGCTAATCAGCCGTCACCCCAGGGTGCCGCCTCACCATAGGAGCAGAGAGGTGGCGTCAGCTCGCAGCTCTCTGGGGACTAGGGGGCGCTGTTTGTGCACGTGGGGGGCCACTTTTGTTGCCCTCACGGTGGGATGCGGCGAGTGTGAGTGTGTGAGGGATGATGCTGATTGGAGAGGAGGGTCTGATTCAAGGGGAGAGAGAGAAAAACAGGAAATGCTAAGGGAGTCACCAATCACAGAGCTGGGCTCTCCACTGGGGGCGGGGCTTAACGCCACAGATATGGAGATGCTGCAATATCATCGTCTACAGTTACTCAACCATGTTTGGCAAAATAATTATTCTCTATTTGTACTTTCTTGTGTTTAAGTGAGGAAACGAAGGTAACCTGCAGTACCACAGATGCCCTGCAGGGGGGCGACGGCTGCAGAATCTCCACATTACCTGTTTTTTTGGCCGTGTTCTTTCCAGAACTTTCCTCCGAGCGGCCCGTGGGTGTGAGCGCTGTAGGTGCGGCGCGCTGGCTTCGTTAGGGCCTCAGCCCATCTGCCCCCATCTGTCCCGGCACACACACACACACACTCACATACGCGCGGGTGTGTGTGCTGGGGCGGCGGTATGCAGGTCAGATGTTTGCCTCCACGTGTGGAAACATCGGCGAGTCTGAACGAGGTTAAAGCAGAAGGAGAGAGAGAACAATACACGTGAGGGCAATTGCACCGCAGGGAGGAGGAGTGTGTGGGTGTGAGGGAGTGTGTGAGTGTTAGTGTGTGTGAGGGTGTGTGTGTGTCTCAGGTTTGACAGTAGTCCCATTGATCTCTGTCATTCTATCTATTCTGTCGTACGTACAGATCCTGCCTGTGCATGTTCATCTATTCTTCTATCTATCTTTCTATCCCTCCATTTCTCCAGTCTTTCTTGTCTTCTATCTTTCTATTCTTCTATCTTTCTCCTCCTCTATCTATCCGTGAAGTCTTTCTCTATTTGTAAGAGTAACAAGGAAATATTAACGATCGATAAATTCAAACCCTGAATTTGCACACATGCTGGATTTACCAGTGGAACACACTGCGGAGCGTCGTGTGTGTGTGTGTGTGTGCGTGTGTCACACTGTGTGTTCTGTACATGTGACCTGAAGCTGCCAAACTGGTTTTTATTGTTTTTAAGAGGCAATTTTGTAAATGTTAGAGATTTCTTTGCACTCGCTGGTATACATACTGTACATACACACACTCACACACACACACACAGACGGAGACACTCACTCACTCAGCACCCTGATGTTTGCACCGTCAAAGCATCTTGTTGTTGCTGCCGTTGATGGTTTCTGTCAAGATTGTACATGTTGAATTCCTCATTTTACAAGCATGACGAGGGATGCCTGCGCGCGAGTGTGTGTGTGTGTGTGTTCCTATTGCGAGCACGTCGTAACGGAAAAATGACGGTAATGCTCACTGTTGAGTTCTGTGTGTGTGTGTGTGTGTGTGTGTGTGTGTGTGTGTAGACAATGGTGGCTCCCCTGCACCTGCTGAATATTTCAGGCCTGGTTGGGCTCCTGCACCCACCAAACATCGGCTGCTCGTCTCTTTGTCGCCTCGCTCCATCCCTGCTCGGGAGGAAGAGGCGACACGGACA
>OMPJ01021582.1:0-10221 GCA_900312935.1 Carapus acus
CTCACGGTCAATCACCTGTGTGATTTCAGTCACTTCCAGACTTTGGGGATCTGACTCGGGGAGCTCTGAGGGCTTCTGGGCTCTGAGGTGCATTCAACCCGCACGCAAGCTAGCAGGAGGTCTGCCGGGGAGCGCTCGGCGACTTATTGCCGGATTCATCTTCTGTCAAAGAGGCCAGACGCTCAGTTGCGGGGTGTGTGACGAAGGTCTGATGTGAAGTACATCCGTGTGTGTGTGTGTGTGTCTTTGGGGCTTTTCGTCGTTGGTTGTTTTGGTAACGCTTCACGGCGCTTCTCACAGCGATTGGCGAGCTGTTTTTCTTTTCTATTTTAAATATGCTTTAATTACCACTTCTGCCTCACTACTAGAGAGATGAAAGCAGCCGATTGCCGGTCTGAGAGCGCCACACCGGCTCGGCAACGTGATTAAAACTCAGTCCAGCTATTGTTCAAGTTTTTAAATTTCCTGGATCGCTAGATCAATGGATCAGTAAGGTTCCCACCTACCTACCCACCTATCTACTTCCTACCTAACTCACTTCCTGTCTTCCCACCTAGAGCGTGCTGTGAAAGGAGACGCAGAGTCTTGGACGTATCCTACAAGCTCACCAGCGCATTATTAAGTTGGGCTGATCCAACAATTTCATTTTTATATTTTGCCAAATAACTTCAATTTGGCAGTTCACAGTGAATAGAGCAGGGCTTGATTGGATAAAGTTTCTGAAAAGTAAAAGTCATTGTTATGACAACCTTTCACGTCCTTTCACTAATGCAGTTTGGGGACACAATTCTTGATTCCATCATATTTACATTTACAGGCAGCTGGATTGTGCGTTTGCGGTTTCTTAGCGGGTAGTTCTGGCTGTAGATAACACCGACAAAGGCATTTTTCATCATGGCCATCACACGATTGAAGGACAGCGTCTAATCTGTGGACTCGGTTTGGTTGATGCGAGTTTACTCCGCATGATTGATGGAGAAATAATGTGGAGCGTCTCAAACAGCCCCGAGAAGGTCAAGCTGAATTAGCCTATGCTAAGCATTCCAACTTCCAAGCCTCTAAATTAAATCACCACCAACCGCGGCACAACTCTAACCTGTCCGCCATAAATCACCGCGCTAAAGCCGCTAGCACTGCGCTAGCGCCGCGCTTGCTCCGCTAGCCAAACGCGCTGCGCCCATCAGTCTCCGCCACTCTGCTCATCTCTCAATTTGTTCTCGCCCGGCCGTTGCTTTCGCTCACTCACTCCCTCGCTCGCTCACGCACGGGACACATTAGCGGCGGCCAGACTCGGCTGTCGCCGTTTGCCACTTCTCGCCTCAATCATCCTCTCACGGCTCGTCCCGTGGGACTTTGAATTCGTCTTCTACCTCCTCCTCTTTTACCCATCAGCTCTTTATTCCCCGCTGATGGGAGGGGACGCGGCTAATCTCCCTGTGCTGCCCGATCGGTCACCATCTTGAATTATGTTAGCACGGCCCAGGCTAGCTAACAGATGGCGGAGACGCGGTATTTAAAAATAACAGTAGCAGACGCTGGTAACAGAAAACTGGGTCAAGATGACAATGGGGAAATCAGATTTTATTTGGAAAGCGTCGCCCTCTCCTCCTGCGCCGTTATTTAATGTTACGATCCGCAATAATTTCTGCGAAATTGGCGGGGACACCCGGTTGTTATTGTATTCACAGCAGCTCTTGGTGAAATAGTAAAACATAGCCCACAGCTTTTAGGGGATTCATATTTTGAAGCGAGATGGCAGCATAGCGTGTAAAACCGGCTATTCTGTGAAATTACAGACGCAATTACCTCAGATTACTCACTACCAGCCGGGTTACGCGGGGCGGGGTTTTTGGAAACGCAAGCAGAGGATGAATTAATACTCGGGGCCATCAATTACCTCAGCAGTGGATAAGTGGTGCTAAATGGTTCCACGGGTCATTTAATGGGTCATCAAGTAACACTCGGGATGTGCTAAATGCCTGAAGGTTAATGACGGGGCCACACCCCCCGTGTATTACACACGCCCTGCGAGTTAGCCGGCGTATGCAGATCAGACGGAGAGCGGAGGGAGACGGCGGACGCGTCAAACACGGGGCGCTTTGATATTCGGAATATATTTCCATACAATGGGCGAAGCCTCCCATCGCGGCCTCGGAAGAAAGGATTTACCCAGACTAGAGTAAATGTCAAGAATTTTCCAAATGAGATATTCTAAAGTTCGTCCTGATCAGAATACCTGACAACATCAAAACGCAGGATGTGTAAAACGGATCTGACAGTAAGATGAGTTGAGTTTGTGTTTTAAATGTAAATGCTGGTTAGTCTCTCAGGTATTCTCACTAAACTCTCTCCAGATCATCGTTTTGGATTCAGGCTCTCTCGGTTAAGACGGCAGCAAGTGGGACGGCCAAGTTCACTTCTGACGAATGAAAGTCGCAAAACTTTTCCTACTTTGCCAGCTTTTACTTACTTACTCTAACAAACCACAAAAACATGACAAAAGCAATCAGCATCAGCAGCCACTTACTCTCCATCTGCGCACAGACCGAACGGCAAATCTGAGCCTTTTACAGCTCAGGCCGCCCAATTCAACGCAATAAATCCGAGCGTGTAAATGTCATGGTGGGAAAGTTTTCCCTCTCTGACAGAAAGCTGATTTATTAACTGCGCTTTTAACTTCCAAGTAATTCCAGGACACAATGAGCGCAGGCTTGAGCCTTAAACAGATGCTTTGATTGAAAAATAGCAGCGAATGTACAGTATATTCCGAATAAAAATTTGTCTGTAATCTACATCTTCTCTTCGTATTTTCTGCCTGGTTTCCGTGGCAGCAGGCGCCCTGAGACGGGAGGATCTTAATGTCGGGGTGACTGAAAGATGCAATGCTTTGTAATCTGAGCAGATCTTTCTGACTGGGAATTGTGTGATTCTTCCTTATTTATTTATTTATTCCTCAAACTGGAATATCAATAGAGGGCTAACAAAATACTGTCAGGAATTAAATATCAGATGCAATTATCCGGGCTGCACCAGGAAGACCTTGCGCGCCTCTTAGCCAAGGTTTAATTACACAAAACGGGCTTGATTGTGTTTGATATAATTAAGTTCAGAGACGATAATTCAGTGGCTGATGAGGTCCAGATCAGATGACAAGACCTGCTGGGGGTTTTACACCGTCGCCCACAACACTCCAGGCTTCCTTTGCTCACCTGGAGCCAACGAGAAGCATCCAAAGAGTTCAGGAATGGTACTCGGGGAATTTTGATCAGCTTCATCTACAAAAATATGGTTGAAAGTGCCTTTAATTGTTGCACCAATACCCCAAATTATTATTCGACTGCAGCTAGGAAATAAATCAGCTTTTAAAAATACTTGTTTGGACTACCAGTTGCTCATTTGGAATAATTTAGAGAAATATTTAACATATGCAGCTCAAATAAGAGGGACCAACTTCCCGGTGATGGAATGGTTGTTTACATTTCTAAATATCAGAAGAATCATTCAGTGCTCACTTATTAAATTGTAAAAATCCAACTAATATAGCAAACCTGCGTAGAGAAACATTGCCAAAGAGATTAAAATGGTAAAAACAAGAATAAAGAGATACAAATCAAGAAAACACTTCAATCCATCCTTGCTCATCACCTCCTATCCTGAATTATTGAATCCTAATAAAAGCCCCGCGTGGGCCCGACCTGAAATAGCTCAGACAACTAAAACCGGCCAACAAGGGCACCGACTTACCCAAACCCACTGAATGATTTATGCTTTTCTGTAATAATGAATGTTGCAAGATCTATAATGGGAAAGCAGAGCAGGGAAGGAGCGGAGCGGAGCCTCCGAAGCGGCCCAGACAGAAGACAGAGGCGTTCCACACCGAGACAAAACAGATCAGCACCCCTGCAAACCACTTTTTAAACACCTCTATGAATACAGAAAGCCAAACGCTGCTTCAGAGGAACCAATTTCACCCCCACGCGCACGGCCCCAACATGGCCGCTCCCCCCCGGGTACACCATCAGCCGGACGGGGCGTCTGTCTAGCGGAGCAGAGACTCGAGTCTCTCAGGATTTCACCAAACAAACAGCCGTTTGTTGTGGTTACGCACGGTGTTGATGCACAGGGAAGCGATATGCGCGTACTTTTAAAGCCAATGAGCTCGTTTCTACTCTTCCTCACCACTAAGCAGCAATTAGTTTCCAGTGAACATGCTAAAGCAGAGATGCAATGTCGTCAAGGGTCACTTCTTAATTGCAAAAGCAGCAGAGGAAAGGCATCCTGCTGGAGGAGAAAGGTGATATTCCTACGGGGAGGCGCATGATTTAATTGTGGGTAATTACCACGTGGCAATATCTGCCAAAGTACACAAGGCACGTGTCGGCAAACTGCTAATAAGAGCACAAACGCAGGGGAAGTTACGTCATCAATGTAAATAAACAAGAAGCAGGCACAGTGTTTGGTTGTTGCTGTGAGTTTGAGAGCTGCACTGCATACTTGGTGATGAATTCCAACGGAAAGTCAACGAGACAAATTTAGACATAAGGAAAGGAAAAAAAAAAAAAAGGCATACGTTAGGAGAAGGGCGTTTTTTTTCTGCGGCATTCAGGATCTCACTTGGGGTTTCCAAACTACTGGGCTAAGAAACAGGACTTAGGTTCAACAAAACTTTATTTCTAAATTTCACTCTATTGTTCATGACTTTAACTTCTGCAGAGCTTTTATTTTGAAAAGGCTGACTTCTTTAAGCTTTAATTTTTTTACACAACAACTTCATAATTTGGCAAGATGGTGTGCTGTTCTGTTCTTTTACATTCTGCTGCAATAACAATAAAAATAAAGTGCATAACATATGCTGAAATAATGACATTATAATTATGTGCCTCCTGCCCGCTCTTTTGAATACTCAACGCCCGTGAGACTCACCTGTGGCACAGAAAAAAAAAACATGTTTTGCTGCCACCAGGGACGATGTTTTGTTGCGGGGTTGAAAGTCATTACAAGAAAATGGCTGCGCTAAATAAAAACAAATTGCAAATTGCAGATAACAAAACGAGGCAGAACAGACCCACGGGGCAGCGGGGGAGGGGAAGGCTGGGGGAGCAACGGGGGAAATAACCCCATTAATTACAGGTGGCATTGTTCATCTCAATCAAGCACGTCCGTCCGGCCAAACTGGACATTTTCATATCAATCACACAACCAAGCAGGAGACCTGCTCGCGGCGCGGCGCGGGGTAAACGTCTCGCTAGCGATGCAAATTCCGCACGGATTCTACGCGCTTGGCAGGCAAAGATATGCGAGATAGACGAGCGCGGGAGGAAGACGCACCTCCCTCTGACAGCATGTCGGGAAAGTCTGCCCAGACCTGACAGCACAGTGCAGATTTCATTTGTCAATGCGGCCTCGCGGATTGGCCCGCGTGAGCCGCGTTTCTCTGCGGGACTCGGACGATAATTCTGTGTTTTCTGTCCAGTCAGATGCCGTTTACAGGGGGTGTGAACTGCCTCGGTCGTCTTCCAAAGCAGGGGAAAGTTTGAAACAAACTAACTTCAACACAAGACCTGAATTGCAGTCCAACGCACCGTTGGGGTCGTTCTGTGTAACTTCGCAAATTTTGGAAGACGTCGCGCTCTTGGGCTGCGCAACAAGAGAAACCGTGTCCAACGCAAATTATTCATTTGTAAGATGGACAGGATCGCGTGTTGCCGCCGCCGCCGCCTGCCGCTTGGTTTCCAAAAAGAAAGAGATTGTCAGAAAAACACTGTGATCAGACAACGGAGTGCCGGCCAGGAAAAACAAACAATCTCTGTGAAACGGTCACAAACACGAAGTGGTCGACTCCCTCCTGTTTTGCTCTGACAACGGCGGGTTCCAGAAAAAGAGGAGCAGACCAGACTGATGGACGCAATGTCGGCAAATGAGCTACTCCCCTCATCATTAGCCGAGATTGATATCTGGAGGGTGCTGCCGAACGGCACGACGGAGGGAAAAACAAGAGGAGGGAAAGCCACGCGCGGGATGATGAATACGCGGGACAAGGCTGAGATTAGGAGTGGTCGGCTGAATAAATGAAGAGATTAATGAAGCGAGAGGAGAGAACAGGCGGCTCCACGTACGTGCGCCGTCGCCGCGCCACGTTTCGCTCCTCCTAAATAAGAAAGTGCTGCTTCTAAGAATAGCCTCGCTTTGCCTCTGGTTCTGCGCTGCTATCGCCGCCATCGTTAGCACCTCCGTGGTGTGGCTTTCAACATTTTGCTGTCGCATTTGGACGTCGTGTGCGGCGGCGTGTGTCCGACCCGCTCGCAAAATGTCGACGGGCCTTTGCCGCGCCGTCGATCTGACCTACCAAAGACGGATCCCTTTTCTTTGATATTTAGGCTCTGTAGACACAGCTGTCAGACTTGGCAAAGGCCAAAAAAAAGAGGAACAAAAAAGAAGATGATGACGTAAAAGAATTTCATGGAGTTGCAAGTATCGACACTCACACTTTATCTAAAGGACCAGAGTTGAACTTCTATTGGTCATGGCAGCAGCACCTAAAAATGCCAGAGGAACTCTAGTTTTGAGCACTTGAACATTTCACATATGAAACACATATTCTGCCATCATGGCAACGTGGTGACTACGGCTGCTAAACAGGCCTGCAGCTACATTTGGCAATCAACTGTCCGCCTTTGGTGAAAATACATCATACTGAGGTGGAACAAACCCGTCATTTTAGCGCATTTCTTCGATTTCTTGCGATAATCTGCCTCCTAACAGCCTCTAAAATGTCAAACACATTGTCGTTTCACTGCCCACTGCTTTTACACAATCTTCACCATCAAACAAACAATATTTTCACAATGTTGCCTGCCTCAGATAGCATAGAATTTCCCTTTGAATTCTACTTCTCAGCGGTAGTAGTGGTACTGAAGCGGTTGTAGTACATGCTAATCTGGCTGCAGCAACAAAATCTGACATGTTGTCAGTGTGAATCCCTTTTCTAATTGCAAAAGCTCACTGACTGCTGGGTGTGTGTGTGTGAGTGCATCAGTCTGATAATCATCTGGTGTGTCCCTGGTGTTGTTAGAGCTGTAGTAGCCTTCATTTTTTTTGGAGGAGATGTTTGGATGGGGGACAGCTTCTGTCCCCCTCGCCACGGCCCGAATTAGCACCAAGACTCGCTGTCCCCAAAGCCCAGACGCACAATCTCTCCAAAACTCTCATTAGGACCACCGTGGCCACTGAGCGGCGATGCATTATTCATGTGTTTTTCTAGCCCACCTTGAAAAAAAGGGGGCGACTAATTCCACCCGATGTTCAGAATGCAAAGGAACAACAGCGGCACGTTTCTGCTTAAATAGAACTTGAGCTAATACAATATTGTGACTGAGAACCTCACAGCTCTCACAAGTGACCCATGAGTAATTGAAACTGCATTAAGTCGCATGAAATATATAGAGTCTATTTCATAAATAATGACCAGAGACTCTGCGATAACTTACAATGTGTTTTTAGAAGCAGGGGCCTCATTTGAATAAGTGAAAGATTATTGGTCTCAGAGCCTGCAGGACTTGAAAAAGGGGATTTGGATATTTTAGTTTAATATCTACACATTAGCATCGTATTTATGCACAGACTGTAAATCCATCCAACACTGGGTCCCAACCACTCCATTAGTCGCTGTCTACAGTAAACAAAACAACAGGGATGATTTGTCTAATCTGGAAACTCAAGTTTGGTGACCTCAGACAACCCAGTAAATATGGGCTTTTCTCTGAGACTGTTTGCTCCAGAGGGGGATGTTAGTTAGCAAGAATAATGCAATGCAACTTGGCAGAGTCTGGACAAAGATGGAGGGAGGAGATGAAAACAAACCAAAATACACAGCGAACCAATCAGTTAATTTGACTTATTGGGGATTCTTTGATGGAGTGAAACATGTAATCCGTTTCATTCCAGTTAATGTGAACCGCCAGCCAGAGGGGTGAACCGTCTAAGATCCGCGAGATCGACAAAAAACAAACAAATGAAGCGCTTCAGTGTTTGTTTTTGGGTCCTGGAATAAACAACTGTGGGAACAGGTCTCTGAATATCTGTTTTGGTTCTACCTGGGTGGAGCTGCCGTGTTCGGAGCTTCCCACACGAGTGATCGCAAATTAAAAGGCATCTCACCAGAACCACAAAAGCGCCGCGCGACGACAGTCGGCCAAAAATGTTTCACCGCTGTAGGAACACTCGATAAGCTCCGAATGAAATGGATCGGCGATGGCTTCTCGCAATAAAATCAACAGTATCCTGTAACGGAAATCACAGGACAGCCTATATGAATACAAAGTGCAGCTTAAACTGTTCTTGGATTTACAAGATTAATAAAATCAAACAGTAAATGCAATGTGCTGACGCAGCACTCGGTTCGCTAGCGCGAATGTGCATTAATGAACATAATCATTATACTGTTTTCTCTTAACCTCCAGCTGGATATAATTCATCGGATGATGACTGACCATAAATGCAACAAACCGCATGATTCATCCGTGCCTGAGCATCTCGCATGAGTCACCGATGCCACGTCGCCTTTTCAAAAGCCAAACACTTCACATCTAACTTCAGGCATACGCTCCCGGCAAGCCCGGCAGCACCAGGAACAACCGCAGCTGTCGGCTAAAATATACATAATAAACCGTATTTCCAGATAAATACGCCGCCATCAAAATGTTAAGGTGCGCTGCACATAAGAGTAATGCAATCATAACACGCTGCGACAAAACCTCCAGATGTTGAGGCCAATTTTGCGCGAGAAATGCAAAGATGGTGAAAAATGACGAATTAATGTGCACGCAGGCGGTTGTGGGAGTGAAATGGATTTTGCCAGCTTTGGCGAATGAGCCACAAATATGAGACGAAGGCCATTGGCAGCGCAGGCAACACAACAATGTGCAGTGCCCGGGTTAGGGTTAGAGCTAGGGCTAAAGCTTGGGGGTCAGTGCCTTGCTCAAGGGCACTCCGGCCTGGTAGTGGCAGATGGTGGAGGCACACTGAAAATTGTGCGTTGCTGATTTATTATTTAGACAAAAGAACAGACTTAAGAGATCTTATTAATGATAGTCAAGGAGCGGGGAATTAAAAATCATTATCACAAACCACCACACGGTATGCGGGACACGTTCTGAGGTAAATGTGCTAAAAAAAGAAAAAAAAGCAGCAGCGACTCTGGTGGCAAAGAGACGGCAAAAAAAATTGTTTGGAGCAAACAGACGAAACGTTGGACGGCGGCCCACAGTGGGATCGCTCGGCTCTTATCATCCGTGTGGGAAAATGTTGACATGATTAGTTTTTGGCTGACTGATCTTAATGGAACATGATGTCAGAGTAAACCCGGCTGATGGACAGTTCTCTTATTATTTTGCCGTCAGCTCCGAACATGGACCCACGCGAGGATGGAATGGCGGCGAGCGGCTCGACAGCTACTAAATCACGGGAGCCGCGCGAGGCGATTTGTGGCTTCGGCGTCGCATAAGCAAACCTTTTTCACGCTATTTAAATCTTCATCATTTGAGCAGCATTGGTCTGCCGAGTGGGACGCATAGGGGACATTTGGGAGTTCAGCATTCTACTCTGGGACACACACATCTGACCAACGTGTACATTTGTAATTGGACTGTGAAAAGATTCCTTCTTTAAAAGAAAAAAAATTGCACGTCGTACTGTAGTTGATTGCAAAATATCAAATTTTGAACCATATTTTAAATTCTACAGTCTTTCTTTTTAAGGCAATTCTTAGCAAAATATGGACTGGGATACATCGAGCTAAAAAAATTACCTGAAAATTAAAAAAGTTCTTTTCATTGTAAGCAAGTGCAACGAAACCCTAGAAAATTTTCTAAAATTACTTTCCAAACTGACTTCGAGCCTACAACACAAGCAATCTAAGGCTGTGCAAAAGGGACAATACAGTCCAAACTGAAATCACAACAAAGCCAAGAGCCCACGTGCAAAAGTAACATTTGATGGCAGCACAGCACAGCAGAAAGTCCTGTGACTAAGAACTGATTTAGTTCTACTTTGGTTTTTGGCCCGCGTCTCTCAGACTCATCTGTTCAATTTGCAAAGCCGTCTCCCAGGCAGAGCGGCAGCCGTGCCCGCGTCCTGATGAGCCGCGTTGGCAGCGTTGGCACAGCCCGCCGTGCTCCCGCTGGCACCTTCCCACCCATCGCAGCTGAGGACGCGGCTCCCCGC